>CAUYSK010004292.1:0-37181 GCA_963575035.1 Avahi laniger | reverse complement strand
CGTCTCTACAAAAAATAGAAAATACAGTCACATCCTGCGGTACTAGGGACTAGGACTTCAACAAATGAATCTTGTAGGTCATAATTCAGCCTGAACCATGATCCAATATCATTCCTGCATGGCTGATTAAGCAAATGGATAAAGCCATCCTTAACTTACATGTCAGTACAACAAAGACTTGGTCTTGAGGCAAGTAGTTCAACAACTGCTATGTGGTCCAGAGCTTAACAATGTCCATATTTATATTTATATTTATATTTTTATAGCTGGAGTCTTACTATGTTGCCCAAGCTGGCCTCAAATTCCTGGGCTCAAGTGATCCTCCCACCTCAGCCTCCCAAGTAGCTGGGACTATAGGTGTGCACCACCATGCTAGGCATGTATATATTTTCAAAAGCATTTGCTTCTCAAATTCAAAATAAACTTCACATTCACTCTTTAACTATTAGCAAAGAAGTATAATCAGATGACTCTATTTTTTTCAATTAAATATTTTTTTTGTTTGTTTTTGAGACAGAGTCTCACCGTGTTGCTGTGAGCTAGAGTGCCATTGGTGTCAGCCTAGCTCACAGCAACCTCAAACTCCTGGGCTCAAGCGATCCTCCTGCCTCAGCCTCCTGAGTAGCTGGGACTATAGGCACACGCTACCACATCTGGCTAATTTTTCTATTTTTTGTAGAGATGGGGTCTCGCTCTTGCTCAGGCTGGTCTTGAACTCTTGAGCTCAAGCTATCCTCCCGCCTTGGCCTCCCAGAGTGTTAGGATTACAGGCGTGAGCAACCAAGCCCGGTCAGAGATGACGCTAAGCAAAACCTCAGAGTAGGCAGAAGCTAGCCAGCCATGACTTTAGAAGGCTCTGAGGAATGAGTGTTTGTTCCCTGAGGCTTAGTAAATGTTCCTTTGCAGTGATAATCCACAATCTACCTGATCTCAGAGAGATGTGCAGAGGGAAAACCGAGTCACAGAGACGAGGGCCATAATGTAACTCAGAGGAAGAACAAGACACGAGTCAGATTCCTCCTGCAGCCCAGTGCCCTGTGCGATAAATCACTTTGCCTGTAACAGGTTCAGAGTTTGTCAACTTCCCATTCAAATTGTTGTGCATTGTAAATGTACTGTAAAACTGTAGAGTGAAAAGTATGTATTTCAATGGTTTTATCTTTCTTACCTAGCCATCCAGATATTATTTATGCAGTTTCCATTATAATGCTACCGTTAAGTTTGCATAATATTTTCTGTAACTACCTACTTTTGCACGGTTATAGCTCTCTAAAACTCCTCTGGGACATAATTTTTTTCACCTTGGTCTCAGTCTCGAAGTAAAATTTTTTTTTGTAACAACAAATGATGACTTTTGAGATATTTTTGAAGTTACGTGAATGTGAAAGAAAGGAGGATTTTTACTGCAATGAATATTTTGTTACCTTTTGTCCAAACACCACAAATCAAAAAGAGCTGAACCAAAAGGCATCAAGCAAGGCACGGTAATAGATTTCACTGAAGACTGCCCACACTGCCAGATTTAACTAAACTAGGTTTACATTCACATGCTTATCAGTATTTAAAAATACCCTGAGTGTACACAACAGAAAATGTCAGGAACTTGAAAAGCAAAAATATGCATGTGGCGTTTTTCAGATCTCATGAAAGCACAGCAACTAAACAAACTTAATTATGTGGTCAGGCAGCAGTTACTTAACCTCTCCGGACCTCCGTTTCCTCAATTATAAAATGAGAGGGTTGGACTACATGATCTCCAAGGTTTGTTCCAGCTCTAAGAGTCTCTGTTTGGACTCTGGATTCAAATCAATAACTTACTTTTAAAACCACCCTGGAAGGCACTGTTAACTCAGATGGGCGGCTGAACTGGGCAGGCAGTAACTGAGTGACTAAGACCCTTATTTTACATCAGAAGGCGAGAATTCCTTATGCTTTTCTGCAAAGATTTGTTGGCTTTGATAAATTTGAAAGAAAAATTACACTTGAATCCTAATCACCATTATTTTTTATAATACAAACCTCCAGAACACCAAGTACGCAAATTACGTAATTCATTTAAAAGAATTTTTTACTTTTTGATGGCCCACTTGATGTCAGGTCTTGAGCTGGGTGCAGAGGACGCAGAGATGCACAAGACCGCTGATTGCAAAGGACTCTGCGGCCTGTTGCATGTTTTGATTTTGTTGCTAAGAGTCTGTTGGAAAATGCTTCCCTCATGCATAAGACTTGTCAGGCACAGACAACAATGTTGTATCTTATTCTGGCAACCACAACTTGGCTAACTTATACAACCATGCTTGGCTCCTCTTCATCTCCACTGTGGAAGGTTTTGAGTAAATTGCCCTAAATTACATGAAACGTTTGAATGGGTTTGTTTGGGAAATTAGTTAACAGACCAGGGTACAAGTAGCAGCTTCTGGGTATCCACTACTGCATGTGTTATCTAGAATGGGCAGCTGGGTTCTGGGCCTGTCATAGACTTAGAGTCAGGGCCCTGGGTCCTAGAATCACTTCTGTCACAGTTAAGCCGTGTGTTCTGTGGAAGTCAGTTGACTATACTATGCCGCCATTTTTGCCCTGGACAAAATAATCTCAAAATTTCCCTACAGATCTGAAGGCCTAGAATTTTATACTCTCTCTAGGTTAATTTGGGTAGAGATGGAAGATGAACCAACTGAGATTTTAGGTTTTCTCTTAACTTTATGTAAACCATATGTTTACATATGCTTTTCTAAACTATACAATTAATTCCTAAATTCGGAAGAATGAAAATGTTTGTGACTATCACTGTTTCTATGTATGGTGTAGTAAAACCTGAGTAATTCAATTCCTGCCAATTTTGCTTTTAACTGTAACTTGGCTAAGGATCAACCTGATATTTACCCTATGTACAAAAAAGGAGCTTACTGTGTAAAAGAATAGGTAATAATAAAGATTATAAGGGAAAAATGTTTAACCTACTTAAAACAGAAATGAGTCTCAAAAACTCATGGACTCGAGAGCTTCAAATTTAAATAAACAATTGATACATATATTATGAATTCTTCTCATATATTTAAGTAGTTCCCAAAGGATGTTTATTTACTAACCAATTTGATAGTCTCGTTTGAATTGCAGTTGCTGCTTTTAAATATATCACATGCAGTGTCTATTTACTACTATACTTCAATTCAGATTTGTCTCAATTCAGGCAGCTGTTTGCCCAAATTAGTTTAAATTAGGGGAAGTCTATTGTATTCATAAACTTCATCTAAACAGCAGAAATCATAGCTATAAAATTTGTCTTCGGTTCGTCGGGACTCTGCAGCTTACTTCTGGTCTGAGGTTTGTAAAGAATGAACATGGGATGATTAATGGCCATTACTGATTTCTTACAGCTGTAACTTATCAGAATATGTATACTCTAATACTGTGCCCATGGTAATTATCTCATTACTATGAAGTGTCACAGAAAGACATTATGCGAAGTACGTGTTGAATCACATTTAGCAATTTCTTTTTATGTTTTAAACCCGGAAGCTTAGGGTTCTCTAACAGTTGCAGCTTTGCATGGGAGTCTGGGGCTAAGCATGGGAGTCCCGCACTTGGGCTGGAGTTCCCTGGCAGAAGCGGAATCAGCTTTGTGACTCTGGTTACTCTTTTAAACTTTTTTGTACTTTAATTCCTAATTTGAAAATACACATATTCATGTCTGACCCCTACTATACCTCACGGAAAGGATTAGTCTGTAAAGATTAAGTCTATAAAACAGTTGGTCACCATGAGGAAAGGCATTAAGGAAAATTACTCAGCCTACTGCAGTAGTGACTTCTCTAACTGCATGAATATTTAACAAACAGGTACACGTAATACTTGACATTTCTAGGGAGCTTTGCGTGCAAGCATCTCAACATTGCTGAAACACATGGCCACAATGGTCAAAGATCTGGGAGGCATCGGCTCAGTGGCCAGAGGGGTAGAGACAGCAGCACAGCTTTGTTTTTAATGTCACAGTGTTCAAGAGCAGTGCTATATAGCCAAACACAGTTATCCCACACACCTAAAGATACGGCCTTAGAAATAAGCAATGTCTACTGGAGAGTCATCCATATACACATATGAGGCTGCCTAGACAATGCAAGTACCAAAATCCCCGAAGAAGGAGAATGCATAGTTGGAAATGGGCCCTGTTAACCACATGAGAGGAGTCAACAAAGAGATAAAGAAACAGCGTCCAGGAGAGATCAAAATAAAACGTCATCAAGAAAGTAGGACAAAACAAAAAAGAATAATTTGTGGTCAGATTTGCATGTTAGCTGTGGTTTTGAAATGAGAACTAAGAGACCATTACGTTAGTATCAGAGTAATTCCCTGGGGATCTAAGAGAGGGTTTCTCTGTCACCTAGCAGCATGGACATCACCTGGGAACTTAGAAATGCAAATTATCAGCCAGCCAGTGCCCAGACATTCTGAGTCAGAAACTCTGAAGGGGGGGCCCAGAATGCTGTGGCTGCACAAGCCCTTCAAATGATTGTGATGAATCTGAGAATCCTTGCTTAAGGACAGTGACGTCTCTCCAACAGAATGTACGGAGATGGTGGAAACGTCCTACATCTGCACTATTCAATACTTTAGTCATCAGCCCGTGTGGCTGGCGAGTACTCGACATGTGCTCAGTGCTACCGAGGTACTGGCTTATTAATTTTATCAGTTTTAATTACATCTGAAATAGCTACACGCAACCAGTGGCTACTGTATTGGACAGCACGGTTCTAGAATTGTGCCGTAACAAATGCCAGGTTTTGGGTCAGTGAACCAAAGCAAATGGTGAAGAATGGAGATGCCAGGTGTGACTCTCGTTTGGAAAAGCAGGAAGGAAAAAAAGGCATCAGCTTGTATGTCATGAAGTGAAGTAAAGGCTTTTTCAGGAAAGGGAACCTCTGAGTGGGTTTGCAAAAGGAAAGTCAGGGAGAAGGACAGGGTGGCACTAAGGAAGGAGGGACAAGTGAAAATTTGTGCTGGAAAAGTCTAAGATGTATCACACAGGCATATATATGTATGCATATGATTGCGGTAAAATATTGATAACATAAAATTTACCATCTTAATCATTTTTAAGCGTATAGTTCAGTAGCATTAAAAATGTATCAAGTACATTCACATTATTATACAACTGTCCCGACCATCGATCTCCAGAACTCTTTTCATCTTGCAATACTGAAGCTCTTCCTTCACTAAACAACTCCCCACCCTCCCACATCCCCCAGCCGCTGGCAATCGGCATTCTACTTTCTGTTCCTATGAATTTAACTACTCTAGGTACCTTGTATAAGAGGAATCATACAGCATTTTTCTTTTAATGACTGGAATATTTCCTTTAACACAATGTCCTCAAGGTTCATCCATGTTGTAGCATGTCAGAATTTCCTTCTTTTTCATGGCTGAATAATATTCCATGGTATATTACTAGGGTCTAAATGTTTGTGTCCTCGCCAAAATTCCTATGTTCAAATCCTAACCCCTGAGGTGATGGTCGTAGGAGGTGGGGCCTTTGGGAGGTGATATAAGGGATCTGCCCTCGTGAATGGGATTAGTGCCCTCATCTTAATAAAAGAGACCCAAAGAGCTCCCTCATTCTTTCCATCATGTGAGGACACAGCAAGGAGAATGATGTCTGTGCTCCAGGAAGCAGAACTTCACCAGGCAATGAAACTGCCAGCACCTTGATCTTGGACTTCTCAGCCTCCAGAAATGTAAGAAATAAATTTCTGTTGTGTATAAGCCAGTCAATTTGTGGCTTTCTGTTATTGCAGCCTAAATGGACTAAGACATATTTATATACCACATTTTGTTTATCCACTTACCCATTGCTTCCATATTTTGGCTACTGTGAATAATGCTGCTAATGAACATGGGTATACAAATATCTCTTCTAGATCCTGTTTCGATTCTTTTGGGTATATACCCAGAAGCAGAATTATTGGATCATATGATAATTGTATTTTTAATTTTTTGAGAATCTGACATATGGTTTTCTATTGAAGCTGCATTGTATTACATTTCCATTGAGATATTTGTTTATGAAATAATGAAGAATGCCACATCAAAGCCATCAAAAGAATGATTAAAAAACAAGCATGGGAGAGCGAGATGTTGAGATGAAAGGGAGGGTAGAGATGAAGCAGTTTGGTTCTAATAGTCTCCATTTTATCAATGACCTTGACACAAGGTTACCACCTCCAAGGAAGAACACTGCTGAGGAGGACGAAACAAGGGCTCGAGGAGAGAAGTGAAGGGCTATTTTGTAGAGCTAGTCCACCATAAGAGAACAAGGAGACATTCTGGGGGCTTAGGAGCAGAGGTATAGCTACTGTTGCAGGTTGAACTGCACCCCACCCAAAGTAATATACTGAAATCCTAACCCACAGTATCTCAGAATGTGACTTTATTTGGAAATAGAGTCTTTGTAGATGAAATTAGTTAAATGAGGTCATACTCAAGTAGAGTGTGTCCCAAATCCAACATGGCTGGTATCATCATATGAGAAGATGGTCACGTGAAGACACACAGGAGAATGTCACATAACGACAGAGGTGGAGACTGGAGTGATGCAGCCGTAAGATGCTGACAACTCGCTGGGAATGAAGAGGAGGCAAGGAAGGATTCCACGCAGAATCTCAGAGGAAGCATGGCCCTGCTAACACCTCGATTGCAAACTTCCAGGACTGTGAGACAATGTGTTTCTAGTATTTTAAGCCACCCAGTCTGTGGTACTTTGTCATGACCCTAGGAATTAATACAGCCACAGAATCTGCTGTAGGCCGAGGTCATCCCATGCCAAGGCCATTTCCAAATTACTGTGCACCCCACCTATGAGCAATATGCTTTCTGACACACAATGATAATATAGGTAATAAGTCAATGAAATATATATTTTGAATCGTAGTCCTTACTAAAATGTTTTTCTTTCTGTGTGTCTTTTCCAGCCATAAATGAGGCATGCATATAAACACACTAAATTGTATGCCTCTAAGAACCAAGAGAGGGGAACGATGTCAGTATCTTGGGGCAGACGTATTTGGAGTGGATATGTACAAGCAATGCCTTAGTGCTGTCATTACCTGGAAGTTCGGGATTGTATTTCACCTACATTTGTCCCCTAAATTTTGTTTCTAAGTTATAATCTTGAGTATGGCTCTTATTTCACCTGTAAAAGTCGACCCTTCTAATTTTTGAAATCTCTACATCTGTCTGCTTTTGCTGACTTTGGTCTTTGTCCTAAGTGCCAATGACTTCTGGAAAACAGCAATACAAATATTTTCCTACTTTTCCACTTGAGTTTCATGAGAAAAAAGTCAGTGTTAATGGCCTGGTGATGAGTGTGAACAGATGAAGCCGTTTAAGAAAAAGCTGTCTGGTTATGAACTCCTGGGTGACTCTGTCAGAGGCGGACGTGCACTAAAGAGCTAAACAGCCAAGGGGCCCTGGGGGGTGTCAGCACTGCCACTGACTTCAGCTCAAGACAAGGGCTGAATTCTTCACAACATCGCGACAGAAGAGTGTGGAAGGTAGCTCAGCTACTGCTGACGTAGAAGCAGTGTGGATTACTTGGTTAAGCAGTATAACCTTGAGCATCTGCCAAGTCAAAATACAAGTCATGAAAACAAACACACACATAAAAAGCCTTTCCCTTGCTGCCTACTTTCTCTCTCCCTTTAAAACATTCTTTTGTTTTTGGTAAATTTCACCTACATCCTAGTAAAAAGAGGAAGAAAAGAGCTGTGAACTGCAGTTGTCAAGAAAAAACTAATCCAGAGATAACTACATTTAAAATTTTTTTTCTAAGAAAAGTATCCAGTAACAAATTCTTTCCCTCCTTCCTCCCACAGCCCCTCACATTAAAAAAAAAAAAAAAGAAAAAGAAAAAGCATTTAGACTTTGGCTTTTCATGAAAGGCATATAGTAAATGTATCACTGTTCCAAAATTCCAAAGCCATTTCACAATCATAATGAAATGAGGGAGGAAATGGTTTTGTGAAGGTCTTAAAAACAATCACCCCATGTTGCTGCATGGAGTATCTTTACAAATTATAAAGGGCTTTGCAAAAATTAGTTCATTCATTCAACAGACACTCACCGAGCATCATTTGTGCTCCGGACCCTGTGTGAGAAGCTCGGGAGCAAAGATGAATAAGACACAGTCTGCCTGGAACAGCTCACAACAGAGGGAAACCGTTATTATTATTATTCATTATAATGTGGCTGGGCTTCCCATGCCCTGTGTCTACCTCCAGCCCCAGGAACCTTGATTTTAATTCACAAAGAACCATATTGTGGGAGGAAAAAAAAGAGAAAATGACCACAGTAAATCCTGTAAAGGTGGCAGGTCTCTCCAGAAATAGAGCTACGCTGTGAGCTTAGACCTCCTTTAAACTAAAGGCAGGCAAAGAAAAGAACACAGCAAAATACCTAACCGAAGCATCAAACCGAACTACGACAAACATCTGGAACTAAATGAGAGAAATTCAAAGTTAATTGGGAGAGAGAATGATGGAGAGGATAAAAATCAATTAAAAAAGAAAATGAAACAAACTAAAAGAGAGTCAAAGGCATCTGTCTCTCCTTGTCTTGTTCCTCCGAACTGCCCCAGAGTGTCACCTGAAGAAAGACACTAGCTTCAGTTCCACTGGAGACTCTGAAGTTTCATAGACAAAGGAGCCAAGAATGGAACTGATAACCCAATTTCCACATATTTTGGGTTTAGTTCAGATGAGCCAACTCGAATATCAAAACTCAGGTTTTCTGGTGTGATTTGATGCCTGCTTAAAAACCAGTAGCTGAGGAGAAAGGACACATACGACAAATCTAAAATCATCCAATGACCTTAAGGCCACCAGGAGGCTTTTATTTACCAAAAATAGGCATTTGACCCCCATATTACAAAGACACGCAAATGATCCCAGGTTGCAAAATCATTCTGGATGGTTTATTAGTCCACTCTCCCTTGTTGGAGGAGGGATGGAAGAGGCTTGAGAGCTCGATCAGGAAAATACAACATTTGTCAGTTGGCAACAGCATCTTGTTAACACGGCCTCTTGAATTAACTGCCGTATGAACGTCAGTTCACAGGAAGGGGGAAAAAAACCAACCCTCTTTGGAAACAGATTCATGCTGCAAAATTATCCAACTTAATTTCCTTCAGTTAATTAAGCCAGTTTCCTTATTAGCAAAGGGAGATGACCAAGTCTAGTCTCAATCTAATGACTCACAGAATGATGAGGTTAGCTGGCCCTATCTCTATTTTTGGACTTAACTTCCAGATAGTTTCATAGAACCTGCATAGGCAGAGCTTGCCCCACCCAGTATTGAGCTCTGCTTTTCCTACTGTTGAAGCAAGGATTCTCTCGGAAATGTCCGTGGAGATGATGACTGAAATCTACTAACTGCGAAATTACAGCTCTGCTTCGTATCAGAGATCTGCGTGTGTGTGAGCCCAAGGTACCAAGACGCGTAGTGTCCCTTATGAGGCGGGGGATGACATGCACCTAGCGTGGAGGATGGGGTTCCCGGTGCACACACTCTGACCTCCTGCTTATCTTAAGCAAAATTCGAAGAGCGAGGAGAGGTGGGAAAGGGGACAGGAATTTCTGTGGAGTCACTCTAGGATTCAGGTCCAAACCAGAGTAAGCCCGATAGCACAGCTCACCCAAATTTACTGTTACTCAGACTGGCCCCAACAATTTAGGCTCTTCTCAAGGTATTAGCAAACAGCAACCTGTGTGCGTGCGTGCGTGTGTGTGTGTGTGTGTGTGTGTGTGTGTGTGTATCCATTACATGCCAGGAAAATTCGAGATCTTTTCTCTTAATTCCCACATCAACCATGCAAGGTTAAGTTAATAAACATCATTTATCCAAATGAGGAAACTCGGGCTTAGGGAGATTAAATGCATTGCCCAAGGTCACACAGCGAGTGTGGGGGTGTTGAGACTGGAATTCCAAAGCCCATGCTTTTCCGTTCCATGCCTCTCCACTTGGGAATGGAATGCGTTCCTCACTTCCAAACTGTTCCACAGCTTGGCTCCTAAGTGAGATGGGAAAAGAGAGAAAAGGCATCCTTAGAACCAGTCTCTCCCCTCAGTGGTCAGCTGGCACATAGGAAGTTCCATCTGAAAGTGGATGTCCTACAAGGGCTGTGGTCCTTTCAGACGTTCTCAGAACAGTTCCACAGCTGGCTGAGGTGCCGAGGTAGAACTGTATGTTGGCTACTAGCCCAACACCAGCTTAACTCTGAAGAGAACGGTGTTGGCAACAGCATGCCCCCCACGTGGGCCACGGTAATGACCACTTTCCAGGGACATCACTACTGAGGCATCAACTCAAGCACATGTTTCCTAGGAAACCAAACCTGCTCCTAAGCTCTGGAATGCTGTGCTCTAGGGTACCACAGCCCAGCACTTAAAGTGTAGAGGACCACTAACCATGTTTCATTGCTGGAGCTGTAAAGACTTGTCCTATGGGGCCACTGCCTTCACCCAGATCTTTCTGATTCTCTTTATTAATAGCTTTAAATTTTGTTTTACTCATTAGTAAGATAGGGCTAATATTGCCTAGGTCAGAAGATGGTTGTAACAACTAAAGGAGGTAACATAAGCAAACGTATCCACCAATGGTACTTGAAGACTTTTTGTAACTTTCCTCTTTCATTAGTAATTCGATAATAACCTGCAGGGATTTTTCAAGTGGGTGTTCTTCATCCTCCTGCAGGATATTGTTTAAAATATAGAGATAATGCAGATATGTATTTTTAGATGACAGAACCAGGTTCCCCAATATTGATACTACTGACTTTTTAAATGAGAGTGTTACATAAAAAATGGATTTTAAGAGCTCTGAGAACCCTGAAAAATTGTACAAAGAATTTTGTGGGTATATGTCTTTTTCAGGAGAAAGGGTCCAACGCTTTTATCAAATTGTCAGTGTGGTCCACTACCCTATAAAAGTTTAAGAACCACTCTCCTATAAGTTAGCAGTAACAAGATTTGATGGGTAAAATCTTGCATTTAAGATAGGAAAACCCGTTTTATAAGCAGCTTTGGTTGCCTGTAAGTTCAAAGCCATGTGCTCTTGCAATTCTAGATTGTGTTAATAAAGGTATGTTCTCCAAATCCAGGGAGAAACAGGTATGTTCTGCACTGATGGCATCTGGGAGGCTGGCCTCAATTCTAGAGTGCTCACTGTCATCGGGCAGCAGTGCAATGGGAGTGCACGATCAGGGGCCCAGAAAACAATCATGAGAGAAGGAGGTGAAGGAGCTGAGGCTATTTTGCTGGAGAAAGAGAAGAATTGGGGAGTGGGAATGCCACAGCTTCTCTTCAAGTAGTTAATGCTTGCTATGCAGGAAAAGCACTAGATTTGATCTATGTAGCTCCAGAACATGGAACTAAGATCAATGGTTGCAAGTAATGCAGAGAAAGAATTCAGCCTCTGTATAAGGAGGAACTTTTAAAAAACGATTAGAGAGATTCAAAATAGAAAGGGCTGCCTTGTGAGGCTAATGAGCTTCCTGTCCCTTGAAGTTTTCATACCAAGACTGCATGTTCATTGGTCAGGGATTCGTAAAGGGGATTCTTTATTGGGTGGAAAGTAGGAGAAAGTGACCTCTACGATTCCTTCTAGTTCCATGATCTGTCTATTAAGGTTTTACATCTCTTATTAAAATTTATAGTCAAAGACCCATATACATCTTCTTTTACTTTACAGAATAGATGCTTCAGGTGAATCACTTTATAAAGGAAATAATCACTCTTTTTTAAATTAATTTTGATTTTTATGTACTTTGTTTTCTTCAAAAGGGGCATACCTGTGTCCGGAATGCTGTGTGTGCACGGCCAGCACACGCACCTCCCGTCTCTCTCCTTTCGAGTCTCCGCTGCCCCGGCCAGAGCTTGCCCCACCCTGCCCCCTGCCCTGGACTCTCCCGCCATCATCCTGCCAGTCTTGCTTCCCATCTTCCCCCTTCCAGCCTATTCTCCATGAGCATCCAGAGTAATCCTTTAAAAATGTTACTCCGATCGTGTCTCTCTGCCCGAAATCCTTCTGTAGATTCCCATTTCTCTGAAAGTCAGACTCGTGACCGTGGCTCATGCATTCCAGTGCTCCCGCTGTCACCACACTCCAGACAGCTGCTCCGGCCTCCCTGCCTGCACCCGCACCTGCGGCTCTCTCCCTGTGCGACGTGCTTCTCTCCCAGCTCCTCGCTGGGCTGGCTCATTGTCACCCTTCAGGTTTCCACTGTCCTGGCCTCCCTGAGTCAGTTAGCTGCACTCCCCACCTGTCCTCTATCGAATCCTTCTGTTTTACCTTCTTCATACCCCTGAGCACAACTCGTAACCTTCTTGCTTCTTTTTTCCTTGGTATCATCTTCTTCCCCCATGCGAGTGCAGGCTCACTGCAAAGGACCTAGTCTGTGCCGTTCACTTATGTGTCTGTCTCCAGTGTCTAGTAGAGGGACTAGCACACGGTTGGAGGTCGGTAAGTATTTCTGGAATAAAAGAATGAACGAAGGAGCGATCGCATGAACAAGTCTGCCTAGTACACATGTTCAGCTCTGGGGCTGTGTGTGACCTTGCTCTTCTCTTCGACTGCAAGCATGAATGCTCACTTGACACCTTCTCCTCCGACCCTGGAGAGGACTGTGCACACTGCAGGCCCTCAAGAGAATTTTGGATGGACCCCAGGAAGCTCAAAAATGTAATTTAAAGCCAATGATTAGAGAAAGCAATCTTTTTTGCTGGAGAGAGAAAGACATTACCCATGCCTCTGAGTTTCCTTATATGCACTGTGGGGTTAAATCCTAAAGAGAAATACTACAGGTCCCCAAATCTAGGATAGTATGTCTTTTTTTTTTTTTTTTTCCTCCGAGGGCTCTTAAAAAAATATCCTGGCAGCGAGGAACCAGAGATGCTGGAATGGGTTACTGAGGAGGTGGTAGAATCTCCTTTTCTGGAGATCTTTAAAAATAGAACAGCCATCTGGGATGATTTAGATATGGTCTCCACTGAAGGAGGGGGATGGAGGGGGGATGAAGGATCTCTCTAAGTCCCATCTCATCCTTGATTTTCTGATATTTCACTTTAAAGTTTTATTCATGGCAAAAGCCTGAAAGGAGCTAGGAACTCACTTTTTCTTTTTAACTGAAAGTCAAATCCTATTTTATTTTGAACTGTAATTCTGCTGAATCACTATCCTTCTCTCTTCAAATGGGCAATTTGGATGTCATAGCTTTTTTATGCAGAAAGTTGGGATGAAACTTAACTTTCACTCCCTCTTTCCTAGAAAGGGAAGCAAAGGATTGAAGAGGGAAGAGTTCGGATGTTGGGGAATGCCTGCTTGAAAAGTACAAATCTCTGTGTGGGTCCTGCTCACACCACGGAAAAGGACCCAGGGTGAGGCAGAGCACGTGGCCAACATGCCGAGATCTTGTGGAACGTGGGACATCCCACACTGGGGACCTGTTGCAGCTGAACACAGAAGTTAAGCCTAGGCATCTAGTTTACTATTAATAACTATTGATTCTTCTTATTCTTTTCTTCTTTTTTTTTGTTCTTTTGATGTGATTCAGCTTGGCAAAGTCAACATGTAAACAAGAGGTATATTTTTCATATATCTGGCGATAAAATTCTAACAATTGAGCTATTGCTGTTGCTATTGCTACTTTTGTTCTTCTGACTCTTGCTTGACTAGGCAAGGCTGCATAGTCAAAAGAATAATAGATTTTAATACACGTAAGGCTGAATTTTACTATTTTTACTATGGAGGCCACACTGTAAAAAGAAAAAAAAAAGCCTTGTTAAATTTCTCAGTAGTATTTTCATGCCATAACTGTTTTTCTAACCTAAATAAACTTGGTTGTGATTATCAGATACATTTATTTTTAAATGTTCATTACAAGCACTGCTGTACATAGCAAACTAATGACTAATATGACTCTATTTTTTTTCCAAAGAAACACAAATAGCTTTCCATGACATTAACTTTTTTACCTTTCTGTAAGTTAATGACTTTTTTTTGCCTTTCTGTAAGTTAATGAATAATCCATATTTTAATGGAATATTGTGTTAAGTCGGAACAAAATGTGACCATAAAGGTCTTCGCAAACCACACTTGAAATCTGGTCTTGTATCTTTCTATGACATTAATCGAGTACACGTGCCTGCTTACTGATCCCAGGATTGGCTGAATGTCGCAAGAACCACACTTCTGCAGACCCGTGTAGGTATGTGTGTGTGTACGTGTGCTGAATGCCAAAAGTTCACAGAAAGAAAATTCTAGAGTAAGCGTAAGAACTCCCCAAAACAAAAAGGCAAAAAAAAGGGATACTCTCAAAGAATTTTAATATGAATTAACATTAAGGGGCCTTCATAATACAAAATCCACACACTCTTATGTTTCGGTACATCCTGTTGCATAACTATTTGCTAACGTGGCTACCACCCACCTTAATGGATGGAGGATACATGTTTTCCCAGGGCAGACAGAAACATCTGATCCTTTAACAGAGCAGAATTAAGTGCCTGCAGGGAGGCTGCAATTTCTACAGAACATGGCTCGATTCTTCTTCCCACGAGGCCCCGTCCCAGTGCTGGAGTCCTGGGACGACGGCCTGGGGTGAGTGGGGTGCAGGAGTCTGGCTGGAGCCAGCATTGCGGGCTGAGCACAGGAGGACAATCCCTTCAGGAAAGACTGGACTGGTTTGGGCTCACATAGGTGAGACCTGAAGAGCAAGGCCCCTGCACACCACTCACACCACCTTCTATCTGCTTTAGAATCTTCCTTGGCTTCACTCACTCCAACAAGGCAGGGGGGAAGAGTAATAGCTCAGAACACAGTCCTCCCAAACCCCTCTTCTTTTCTCTCTTCTCCCCATCTGCCCCTCTCTTCTCTCCACCTTACTCACTCCGGTTGATCCCAGGGAGTCTCCAGGGGCCCTGGGCAATTCAGTGGGTCAGTGACACATTCTCCCAGGTCTGAATCTGGAGCTGGTCTATCCAGCACCCCTCACGCTGCCCCTCGCACCCGGACTCCAGGACGGCCCGTGCTTAAGTTCAACCATTTTCCCTTCCCAGATTCGTGTCAGTTCTCTTCCCTCTCCATCGCCGCCTGGCACAACCGAAAGCTGGTCACTTTGTTATTTGCAAACTACAGTTTTCGGTCTCACTCGCTCTCCCGAGCTGCTCACTATTGCTCCTGTGGGGTTTTCTCACAGCCTTCTCTGACAAATTTCAGCACCACCGCTCCCTCAGTGTAGACGAAGCGTAGGGAGCTTGCTGGGGCTTGCAAAAAAAGCCCTTCCTCTGGCACTGCCAATGTTAATGCCGATCTGCGGGGAGATTGCGATTCTAACATAATGAGATATTAATGAGCTCTGCACATGTCCCTAGCCACAACACTTCTCTCCCCATCCCCCTCCACTCCCTCTTCCGCAAATCTAAAGAGGGTCGGCTCCTTCTCTGACACTACAATTCCTCCGCTTCCCCCAGAGCCCGCCCTCTCCCACTCCAGCACCCCGGCTGCCCTGCTCACCTTAAGCTGCCAGCACTACAGAGCACCAAATGGGCTGGCACTGCCTTGTTTCCTGGCCTAATGGATGCTTGTTTAAACACTGAAGCTGTTTGCATTGCTGCGGCTCACTGCATGTTAAACACAGTCCTCTGAAACCCTGTGCCAATCCAATAAAGGTATCAGCAGTTCAGTGTGGGGAGGCAATTACTATATGGTCCCAAGTGTGCCTTCTAAGCTCTAGGAAGGAAAATTTGATCGAACAACTAAAAGGAAAATCTGATTCGGCTCAGCATCACGTGGAGGACACAAGGCTTAACTGCAGCCAGGTCTGTGGAGGGCAGAGGGAAATCAATCCACGAGCGAGCGAGAGCAAGTGCACATTGTTAAGAGGGCTTTAAGCCAGCCTGTTAGTAAGACTGGCTCCTGTGTTTGCAGAGACACCGCCTGTCCTCCCGCCCTCCCCTTCGCCGGCTTGCTTTCTTTTTAATTCCAAGGGGTATACTTATTTATTTTTTAATGACAAACTGCCATCCTTCTTAACACCCTCCACCTTCTCACTCACCTTTAATTCCTTAAGCACTCATATAAAAAAATGGCTTTTCTTGTGCAAGATCATTACCATATCAAAGGGGAGAGAGAGACAGGGTGCACAAGGAAAAATGATAGAAGGATAATATACAAGCACAGAGAGGAAGGCAGGCCTGCTTCAGAGAGAACGGCGGGTCCCTAACCTCAAGCTAATGATACCAGTCAATAATGCAATGAATTGGTTTTCTGCCTTAGCTAAGTCTGAAAAATCAGGGGAATTAGACACAAGATTTACATTTATTTCTCACCCAAGAAGCAAAAGTTTGGGGAAAGTGAATCCTTTCCTCTGTTTTTAAGTTCTGGACATGTAAAGATACGGAGCTTCGTGTTTATGTTACTTTTCCTTCTTTATGTAAAAATCTTCTCTGAAATGGCCCTCCTTTCCCGAGGAAGAGTGAGAAAGCAGCAACGTGTGTGTCTGGCAGCACTGAGCAATGCGACCCGCAGTGCTCACGGGCGCCATCCATTCACCAGGAACTTTGCCAAATCCCTGACTATTCCCCAAGGTTCCTGGCACAGGAGACGCAGCAAAAGTGGAGCTAGGGGGCTGCTGTCAGCACTAGCCGGCAGTAGCCCTATCTAATGGGTGCAAGGTTAGAGCTGTCTCTTCCAAGGGTTAAAGCCAGAGTGTTGTGGGTGGGGTCTGAATCTCAGCTGAGTCCCTGCACCCCCAAGCCGAGGAGGGAGGGAGCTCTGCTCATGACAGGACTCCAGAGCACCAAGTAACACAGCGGAAAGCATTCATTTCTAAGCGTGTTTACGGGGCCTCCAGACCAGCACACTTTTGAGTCCCTGCGATAGTAAAGGGTCCGGCCTTGCACTCTGGACTTGCATTTGTGTTACTTACTACACTGGCCTTAGAAAAACTCCAGCTCCCACGCTGCCCCGCTCCAGGCAGCGGGGGCTCCCCCAGGCAAGCAGCATGGCTCTACCAACCCCTCCTGCAGGGGGCGCCGCACTCCACCACCTAACTGGGAACAGCCATGACAACTCGTAGAGGATGGTCATCTTCAGTGCCCGTAACTGTGGACATCAGGTAAAGTACTGCTGATTTTACATGAGCCACAAATAGTACATTTGGTTCTTGCGTTCTCCTTGGTTTCCTGACTTAATATTCATGGAATAGCCTCATTATCTCAGGCCTGGAGATATGGGGAAGTACACTATAAAACCTCGTCTGATAATGATAATAAATGATTTGCTTGTCTTGCATATCAGGGAATGAAGTATTATACTAAGTTTTATACATACATATCTTAAGGGGTAGTAGTCTTAGTATGTGTGTGTTTGTGTGTATATACAAGCATATACAGTAAGGTTACTACTTTTAATAAAAGTGCCAAAACAATTTTTAAAGATTTTAAGCCTTTGTGATTAAAAGCTTTCTAAAAACATTTGGATGCTTCCCAGGTTTATCAGAAGGAAGATAATTAACTTTTTTTTTTTTGGTTTGAGACAGGGTCTTACTCTGTAACCCCAGGCTGGATTGCAGTGGCATAATCATAGCTCACTACAGCCTCCAAATCCTGGACACAAGCAATCCTCCTGCCTCAGCATCCAAGTACCTGGGACTACAGATGCAAGCCATCATGCCCAGCTAGTTTAAAATTTTTTTTTTTTTGTAAAGACACAGTCTTCCTATGTTGCCCAGACTGGTCTTGAATTCCTGGGCTCAAGCGATCCTCCCGCCTCTGCCTCCCAAAGTGCTAATTAACTTTTTGGATAACTCATAGAGTCATAAGTTACTAATCCTGTTATTGGTCATAGGTCTGCTGTTTTATTTCTTTGTCTAGGGAAAAAAAGGCTAATCACTTGATCACCAGCTACCTTTATTATGAAAGAAGAGAACTTTGCAAAAGATGATAGAGCATTTATGAGACTCATGTATGACCCTGTTTCAAGATACTACCCTGGTGTATTTGCAGAGTCTAAACTCTGTAGGAATGTTAGATCTGTTTCTCAATAATATATGAACTATCTCCATCTCCATTCCCCAGGAACAGCACATTTTAATTTCTTTTTTCTTCTCAGTGTTTGACACATCATCATGGAATTAAAAAAGTGATACTGACCCCAAACTTCTTCAACCTATTCTTTTTCTCTCTCTCCAGACACAGAAACTCACAAAATCCCTGTGCTCCTATAACGTCATTCTAATCCAGAGATACCAGCTGAATTATAATAAAATTACAGAAAGAAATTCTATTTTAGTGATGGAGAAGTGTGGTAAAAGAGAATATTTGTTAAGAGCAATTCTGAGATGATCGAAGTAGAGACAATCACAGACGGACACGTGGGTATTCCTCTTCTTTTCATTGCTTTTTTGTGTGTACACTGAGAGGCTATTTTAACTTAAAATGCATAAAAAACTGTCCCAGAAATCTTTACTTTTCATATTATTTACATAAAAACTTTCCCTTCTTTTTCTAATTTGTAACACATAAAATTTTCTCTCCATGTTATTGTTATTCTGTTATCTCCTTGAATTCTATTGTCTTGAATCAAGAAACGGCATTCTATTCTCCTCATTGATATGAAATAAAAATCATATCCTATTGTAAAACTGTTAGATGGTTATTGAAATCATTGGAGTCAGGTGCACTGAAGTGTACTTTCATAACCTGGCAAGTTACATCGAATAAGAAGCCAAATGTTCCGCTGCCTCACTCCCACCTACTACTTCTCTCAAAGAGGTGTGGGTTCACACTTTGATATCCTACTTGCACACAGATGTAAAAAATCTCTTTCTTCCCCTTAGGAAACTAGCATCTTATTATTCCTCTACTACCTTCTCTGGGAAGAGTTACCTTGATCTCATTTCAGTTATCCATTTAGATCACACTTACTGGGACCAAAAATTGCTGGAATGCTTTGTTAGGAATAAAACCTGAGACTCCTAAATCTGAGTTACTGATGATGAGCAGTAACAGATTAACAAGTGTAGGGACTTGGCTCAGTGACCTTTTGTTAAGCTTCCTTCCCCCTCCTCACCCAGCATTTAGTAACCCAGATACCTGATCAGAGAAACATGACTTTAGCTTCCTTTAGAAGAATTAGGTCTTTAAAGCAAAAAGTGAGTTTGAGGTTATAGTATTAATAAAAGCATAAATAAAATTTTAGGCCTCTAAACAAAACATTTAAAGAGGTCTCTTTTATATTCACCACCCCCAGAAATAACCTCAATTTGAGTTGTGCAAAGGGGTGAGAAAGGATCTTTTGTGGGTCACTGCACTCTTGATAAGATAAAGTGGCCAAAAAACCAAGGAGTTGTCCAAAAACCAAAAGTATTAAAGTAAGTATGAAAGGATGGTAGGAACTGGGGCCAGTCGCTGTCACCTTCACTCTCACCACTGATGACATCTAATTTTTGGTACTCACAGTTGCCTTTCTTTGGAAAGCATACTTCTATTGTTAACATCAAGTTGGCAAGGGGTTTATTATATTCTATTTTTCTGCATGTTTGAACATTTCTAAAATAGAAAGGTTTTTTTTTTTTTTTAAAGTATGTGGACTTATTCCCTGGAAAAGGAGAGTGCACAGACAGCAGAGGAAGTGAATAGTCTGTCAGTCCAGTCGTCTTGGGACTGGAAATCCGGAGCACTCAGCAAAGTCCCACTGTAAGCAAGAAGAAAGAGCAGGCTGGAGAAAGCACAGATGCAATGAGGGCAGCCCCTGGTCCCGCTCAAAGAACTTCCCGGGAAGGTCCAGGAAAAGGAGGACACGCCACAGGCAGCATCATGCTCTCAGGAGAGGAATCAGACAGGGTGAGTTCACTTCGAAATCCAAACATCCATGTACACAGAAAGCATATGCTCTGGTTTTTAATTTGTTTGTTTTTAGCAGAAGGCAAAGGTCTTTTGCACAGGCTGTCAGACTCACGTACCTAGAAACAAGTGGAAACAAGAAGACATAGGAAACAGACATAGAAAGAAGTGGTGAGTAGAAAGAATAAAAAGAATATCTGACTTTCTTTAAGGGTAGTTTGAATCCTCTTTGGTTAAAGAAACGCCTACAATATTATTACTAATAGCCTCCCTTCAATTTTTTTTTAAATTTTGTACTATTTTTTGACTCACAGAAAGTTGCAAAAAGAGTACAAAGCTCTTCTTATCCTTTACGCTACTTCCCTTAATGCTAATTTCTTACATAACCATAGTATAATTATCAAGAACAGGAGATTAACATTCATACGATATTATTAATTAAAACTACAGCCCTCATTAGAACATCACCATCTCTTCCACGCCTCTCAGTTTCTGTTTCAGGATCCTGTCCAGGAAGATCCCATAGCGTATTTGGTTGTTATTCCTCCATAGTCTCTTCCACTCTGTAACGATCCTTCAGTCTTTTCTTGACTTTATTGGTCTCAACATTTTTGAAGGGAACTGATCAAAATGATTTTGTAGAATATCCCTCCATTTTGGTTTGTCTAATGTTTTTTCATCACTGAAATGAGGTTATGCATTTTTAGCAAGAAGATTACAAAAACAATGTCGTGTCCTTCTCAGTGCATCATATCAAGGGGGTCCTGGGGTCAATATGTCTTATTATTGGTGATGTTCCCCTTGATCACTTGGTTAGGTTGGTGTGTGCTGAATTTTCCACTGTAAGTTACTGTTTTCCCCTTTGTAGTAAATAAGTATCTTCAGGGAGACATGCTGAGACTATGCAAATCCCGTTTCTCCTCGAACCACTGCCCACTATTGGAGCATCCACCTGCCGATCTTGTCTGCAACAATTATTGCCGTGGTATTTGCCTAACAGTGACTCTGTTTTCTATTTTACTTCCATTCGTATTATTTGGAATTCTACTTAAGAAGGAATTATCCCTTCTCCCCTATTTATTTTTTAAATTATTTATTTATATCATTATGGACTTTTGGATATTATTTTACTCTATGGATTAAAATCCATTCCTGTCATTATTTTGCTGCTCAAATTCTTCTGGCTTTGGCCACTGGGAACACATTTATGGTGACTTTTATGTTCTTTCAACAATCCCATGTCCTCTTTTGGAGCATTTCCTTGCTTATTGGCACTGTGAGATGTTCCAGGTTCATTTTGTATTTGCCCTGCCTGAGCCTGGAATCAACTGCATCTCTGCATGGCACAGTTCCTTTTATTGGAGAATAGTGTTTAGAAACAAGATATGGGTGCTGAGTGAGCTTATTGCTAATGGATTGTCATTGCTTCTGGGCCTTCTCAGCAGATAGAGCTTGGTAATGTATGTATGTATACTAGCCCATTTGTATACATACATATGTATTTCTGCATCTAGCTATCTACCTATCTATATAACTATCAAAACGCAAGTTTATACTGCCAGTCTGATTCCAACCCTACCTCACAGGGTTTATTTTAGCTTTCCTCTCTCCTTATTGATAACTTTTTTCTCCATCAATGCAATACCTATAATAGCCTCTATTTAACTTAGAATATAGTTATGTTTAATAATCTGCTCCAAAGCCATTCATTGATAAGTTTGGAAATAGATTTATTCATTTAGTAAGTGTTAATTTGGCACACATAATGTTTGAGGTCCTATACTCTGGGTGGAACACAGATTAAACTTAGACCCTGCCCTCAGGTAGTTTATGGGCTATCAGGAAACATATAAAAATAATATAGACAGTAAGGAGTATTAGGAGAAACAAATAAATCGCTATGGGAGTATAGAGGAAGGAGAAATGCATTCCTACTGAAAAAATAAGGAAAGGCTTCATGGTGAAGCTGTGGATCTTTAAGGATGGGCAGGATTTGGATCCGCAAAGATTAGGGGAAAGCACTCCAGGAAGAGGGAACAAAAGTAAGGTAAGGCATGTAAAGGAAACAGGAAAGCTGTGAGCCTGGGTGGGTAACAGGGCACATGAGGGGAGTGTGCGGCTGGAGCTAGACCCCGGAGCTCAATGTGGTGGATGTGGCCTTTGTTCAGTGGGCCATGGAGATCCCCTGAGAGTTTGTGAGCAGACAACTGACTTTGCCAGGAGTGACACAGGGGGACTCAGAATGGAATGGGGATTTGAGGGACAGGGAAGATCTTTGGAGGAGAGAGATCGGTTTGGAAGGTACTGAAATAGTTTAGGGTGTCAGAGAGGGTCTGCATTGGGGCAAGGACAGCAGGTGTGGAGAGGATGGGATATATAGGAGCATAATTGATAATATTTGACAACAAATTTGCTGAGGAGAGCAAGAAAAGAGCCACAGGTAACTTCAAGAATCAAACCATCAGACTTAGAAACCAGGAGATAATAAGCAAGATGGTGGGAAAGTGTCCAACAGTCCCCAAAATGCAGAGTTGAGATAGATAACTTCCCTTTTGTGACTATTTTAGTGCTTTATCATGAGTGGACAAAAAAGGAGAGAAACATCAGACTTTATAGCAAACAACGTTGTTACTTTTGAACAGCAATGCTGAATCTCCAGCAGGGTAGAAAACTACACCAAGAAGCAAAATGAAGTTTCTAGGCGGTAATGAAATTTAGTTTATCTGTAGTGGTGGTGGTTAGCCATTGGCCTTCATACTCAACACATAGCAGAATTTTCTTTGAAGTTAGGTTGTTAGCACTCTCTAAACTAGAAATTGCCCCTATTTTATCCATTATCGACTGGATGCTGTTAAAACACAGTCATGTAACTTCAGTCGCCAGGGAGTTTTAGAGCACTGAAGTCAGAATGAAACCATCAGAGCTACTCTATTAATGTATCGCTATTCAGAAGTCATAGTTTATCACAGGGAACAGCTGAAACTCAATATACTAGCACCTGTACAATCGTGACAACACTTACCAGTCAGTACCTAATGTGTAGGCACAGGCCGTGCTTGCTGGAGAATGTTTGTCTTTCAGGCTCAAGAAGCAACTACGAGTCAACTGCTATTGTGCCACCGTCTCTGTTTATTGTGTTCTTATTAAGTAGGAACGAAAAGTACTAAATTGTTCATTTGCTTTGCAAGACGCTAGACAGCTTAAGCATGTCATAGGGCAACAGGAAAGATAGAAGTGGAGGAAGAAAAGAGCAAGTGACTTTTCTTTTGTGAGATTGAGAAGTCTGGAAGTGTAGAACCATTGGCCATAAGGAAGTCTGGTGCGAATGCCCAGCCTTGCCTCAGCCACGCAGCCCGAGGTCGGCTTCCAGCACCACCTACCCCTCCTCCCCATTTGAGGGAACTTCGAACTTTACTTTAGACACAGTATGTCTCCTACCCTAAAAGGTCTCAATGTATAAACTACTAAAACGGTTCCTCAAACAGACATTTTTCCTAGAGAAATATAGATAATTTTAATCTTCAGAAAATAAGAAGAAAAAATTATTTAATTACGCTTGTCTGGATATGAAAGTGCCCTACAGAAGATAGGGATCGACTATTTGTCTTCTTCAGGAGAATCAGAAGAGTCACAATGAAGGAGAGGTTCGCGACAGATACAAAGAAAACCTCGGTGACGTAAGAGCACTCACCACCAGAATATGTTTCCGGGCCAAGTTTGTGGACGCAAATTCATACGCTGAATTCGCAAATGTGTGGAGGAAGATGGTGCACTGGGCTTCGCTAGTGCAAAGACGGGCCGGGTGTGCAAAGGCGAGGGGGAATGGTCCTGGACTTTAAGCAGCTCAGCAGCTTCGAAGATATTAAACCGTGATTCCTCCAGGAACAAAGCTCCTTCCTTACAAAGTTGCCATATTAAAAATCATCTTTATAAATTAAGGGAGGCGGGGTCGCAGGATTGAAGGGTCAATGACAAGCACTGAAACAAGGACCAGTTCAGGCCAAACTGTGAAGCGGGGAAGATCCTTCTTTATCATGTGCTGTCCCCCATTTCCCCCACAACACACTGTCCCCTCCGTGGCCACCTGCCCTTGTCTCTGTGCTTCCAGGTACCCTCTTCTTAGTCCCGTTTTCTTATGTTTAAGTGGGGAGTGATATGACACTAGACCTTTGTACTTATTTCTAGATCAATTACGCTTTAGTTTGTTGGTTCCTTAGGTCATCACGGTACTGCCCGGTTTCAAGATTTTTTTTTTATTTCAGTATATTATGGGGGCACGATTTTTTTAAATACTGTTTCTACATAGGAAATTGAAGGCTTTGTCATTGCTACAGGAATTTCCAGTCTTGGCCAGTAGGCTGTGTATATGGAGAGTGATGAGAAGGACGACGACAGTCACATTTGTAGTCCTCTAAAAAAGACGTGGGGGAGAAGAGTTAAAAGAAAGGCAGAGTCCTTGTCTTCTTCTTTCTCCTGGAAGGAACCTCCACTTCCAGCAGGACCAACTCTACAATTTGCAGGGCCCCTTGATCAAAAATCATAAAGAACCTCTGAAAGGCGACAGCAGAGCATTAAACCAAGCCCTAAGTCCCAGGTGCCATACAGTCTCACTGCTCTGCAGTTCAGCTCTTCCTTTTAGGTTCCTCTCCCCTGGCTACCTTGTTTATCCTTCGCCAAACCTTCACTGGATAAGAGACGTGGTAGTGTGAACAAGTCTATCGTCTTTGCAATTAAAATTAACCAACACACTTAATACACCACTAGAACACAATAGGGTTCCCTCTGCCCTTTCTTCTTCTTCCCTTGTACCATCTAGAACTGCAGAGACATAATGTTTTCCATTTCAGGTTATTTTAAGTAATATTTGATTAGGTTTTTGCTTTAACACGAAATCTGATGTTCTGATTTTTGCTACTATACAAAAGTTCTGACGCTAGTTTGGGAGGATGGAAGGCGTCCCCTTCCTCAGGAGCCTCTGTCCTCCTACCCAACACGCCTCACCGTGCCATGTCCCTCGGTAATCCCCTCTTCGGGAAATACTTTCTGGAGCATCAAAAGAACTTTGTACAAGTACTTTAGAAATAATTTCCTGATTTGCAGAATCCTTTGAATAGTGTCTTTGGCTGCCTTTCTCTGCCCAAATTTATGTTACATAAAAGTCATGTATATAAAAGGTACTCAATTCTAATTTCTCACAACAGGGACACTAACTTCCTCCTATTCCCAGATTTTCATTGCTTAATTTATACGTGGGTTCCTCGTTGGCTTACAAAATTGTTATCTTGATCTTTTTGGATATCTTGGAATTTTTTGGCATCTCCTTCTAATTCAGACTAACTGGAAATGGAGGGATGTCATCACGTGGGAAGAAAATGATGAAATACTTCAAAAGAAATGAAGTGTCATGGATCTCCAGATCACGCAGCACCTCCAACTAAGGTTAACAAAGTGTTGCTTAGTTAAGGTGACTTGGAGTCAGTTAAGTGCTTTAATAAATAGATAAGGCTTATTTGTAATTAGCATATTGATTGTTTATATATAAATGAGTGCTTCTAAAGTGCTTGAGGGGAGCAGAAAACAGCTTGTTAAGAGTTTTAAATACCCCCTCACAGATCATTTATCTCAACACTAATAGACACTGTCTTTAAACCAAGTCTTTGCTAGGCCAAGAAACATCAACCAAAAAGCTCAAATCACAAATTTCAAATAAGTGCAATATACTAATTATCCTTATTTCTAGAAAATTGTCACCAAAAGTCCCTTTAGAGAGAGTTTGCCTGATGGACAAACAATCGAAAAGACAGTAAGATGCTCACAGAACTAGTTTCACACTTTCACCAGCAGGGCTGCTCTCCCATATCTCCTTTTTTAGCAGAATGACCAAATTCCACAAGTTTTGTACCTGCGCTGCCTCCCTTGTGGTCACAGCGATTGGACCGGGAAGAAGCACCGATCCAGGGAAAGCCCATGGTCTCTGTATGACACAGGTTGGCTTGAAAAGTGAGCTTGGTCAATCAGCCTCTGACTCTCCAAAATTTATTTGGGGACACAGAGAAACAGATAACAGTTAGCAGCTGACAGCAGACCCTAAAAGACAGTGACACAGAGAGGGGGGCCAAGGAGTGGGATGAGTCATACTCCAGAGCCCAGATACAGAGAAATTGCTACGAGGAGACGGCGATGTGGAGAGAGAGGAAGAAAAAAGAAGGAAGGAGGGAAGGAGGCAGGGAGTACAGCGAGAAAGGGATGCGCGCACAGATACGCAGATAAGACAGATGACAGCCTGACCATGTGACCCTCTGGAGGGTGTGCTTTGTCCCTGGAGATTCCCTCGCTGGCTTTTCCTACCTAGACCAAGCCCATAAGCATCCTTGGAATGAACTTCTTTGTCCTTTGAGGTAAATCGAATGTGCTGCTCTTGCTTACTCCGTAACTTGCTGCTAGAGACTAAGACACCCCAAAACCATCTTCCTACTAGGAGCAAGGGAAGGGGCCCTGGGGAATGTGTCTCCGACAGGGCAGGGTGGGGAGACACCCAACACGTAATACATTTTATACCGAAAAGCTTTCCTTCGAATACTCATGAATTTGCTTAAATACTTCCGTATTTTCACCAATACAGAACTACAAAAGGGTCTTTTTCTGGGATCCTTAAGACCCGCGCCCTGGCAGTGAGGAAAGCTGGTGGCTGCGCCGTGTGGGCCTGACGCCAGGGACGCGGTGGAGGCCGCCACACTCCTTTGATGTTCACAGTCAGGACAGCTTCTGCCTGCTAAATATTTATTTAATCCAATTTGGCCAATCAAACTTCAGGTCTAATAAATGATTATAGTAACAGGCAGCTCTTAACCCAGAGCAGCCTTCTACTTCCTGAGGTCAGCCTGGGGCTTTGTTTGGAAACACGGAGCGAGCACAGCAGGGAGGAGGGGACCCAAAGGAAGAGCGCCAGTGTGTGTGTCTGTGAATGCATGTGAACGTGTGTGTGAATACGTGTGTGCGTGTATGTGGATATGTGTGGATATGTGTGGATATGAATGTGTGTGTAGCTGTGCGTGTGACTGTGAGTGGTGAATATGTGTGTGTACACACATTCGTGTTGCATGTCTGTGAATGCATGTGACAGTGAGTGTGTGAACGTGTGTGTGAGTGAGAATGAGTGTGCAGACACGGTGTCTGAGTGCGAGCGTGTGAATGCAGCGTGTCTGTGTGTGTCTGTGCGTGTGTGCGACTGTGCATGAGCGGGGTGTGGCTATGAGTGTGTGTTGAGGCAGGAGGGTGAAGGGGGGGATGGAGGAAAATAAAAGGGCAAACGAGAGGCCGTGTGAAAACGTACGTGGCAGTTCTCTTCCCTCAACTGGAAACACAGAGGACCACGTAGGAAAAACAACCACGAACCGGGGTTTCAGCTTTTGGTGCAGCAGTGATGTCATTCTCCATTAATCAGGAAGCAGATGTCGTCGCCTTCGTTCTCTGCCATCATTCTCTCAGAAGGAGGGTGAGGAAGCCAACAGGGCTCTTCAGCTCTCCTGTTTCTACCTCCATCAAAAGACAAATACGAGCCATGTGGCTCCCTCCACCCCTGACTTTAAAAGCATGTGTAGCTAAGGGACCTCCGCTTCCAAAGGGGCAGTCCTCAAAGGGGTAGGGGAAAAACCAAACTCAACTCCGAAGGCAGTCTTCCCTAAATGTCAAGGAAATCCAGCCGGCTGCTGCTGCTGTTTTTCTAAACCTCTTTGCCCTAACAACACCTTGTAACATACAAGGAGTGCAAGATTCTCTTTCTGCAGAGAGAAAATAAACCCTAAGGCATATAGTAATTTTCTGCTTGTTGAATCTTGCGCCTGGTTTGTTTCAACAAAGCTGGGTTTCCTTAGCATCACCTGCCTCAATCTACAGAGCAGGCACTTCCACAAGAGTGTAACCATGTTTAGCAAAAGACCTCTGCTTTGCCAGCTACTTAATGTCCTGGGCAACGTAGTGCTGCCAATATCCACTCAATTAGAAGGTATTAATCATCCATTTTACTGCCCTCCTTTCTGCCTCTCACCCCCCTTCCTCGGCAAGGCACAGAACACAGCAGACTTCTCATGTAATTCAGCCTTCCAGGCAGATGCAGTTACATGGCAACCATAAAGACACCTCTTTTTTTTTTCAGACGGATATTCTATTAATCCTTACAAGTTTATTAGTTCTGACTCATAACAATCCATCAGCCATAAGTGCAATAAATGATGCTTGGAAATTAATACCCGCATTTCAGCAGAGAAGGTTTTACATATTAAATTATCTTTAAAGTTATAAATAAATAACATACGTGAAATAGATTTAAGCAATAAAAATATATTCAGCAAACAATACCCCAGTAAGCTTAATATTCAGCAAGCTGAAGCTACTTCTGCAATATCTGGTTAATAGGCCCTCTATTCCCTGCCTCGCTTCTCTTCCCTGGTAAAATCATAAATCCATCACATCTCATATTGGGGTCGTTCCTTTCTTAGGAAAAATAGTGCTTCCTTTATCTAACACTTATTCTCAATGCTTCTGCTTTTCTAGGTTGTTTTTTTTTTTTTTTTTTTGAGAAAGAGTCTTGCTCTGTCACCTGGATAGGGTACAGTGGCATCATTATAGCTCACTGCAACCTCAAACTCCTGGGCTCAAGCAATCCTTCTGCCTCAGCCCCCCGAGTAGCTGGGACTACATACATGAGCCACCATGCCCGGCTAATTTTTTCTATATATTTTTAGTTGTCCGATTAATTTCTTTGTATTTTTAATAGAGATAGTGTCTTGCTCTTGCTCAGGCTGGTTTCGAACTCCTGAGCTCAAACAATCCGCCCGTCTTGGCCTCCCAGAGAGCTAGGATTACAGGTGTGAGCCACAGCGCCTGGCCTCTAGGTGGTTTTTTTTTTTTTTACTTGTTGTTGTTATTTAATTTTCAAATTTTATTTTATTTTTGTAATTTTTTTACTATTTTATTTTTTCCAGCTTCCTTGAAGTATAGTTGACAAATAAAAATTGCATGTATTTGAGGTGCACTACCTATTAATATTTTGATATATGTATACATTGTGAAATGATTATCAAGCTAATTGACATATCCATCACCTCGCATAGCTATTTTTTGGTATGCGGTAAGAACCATTAAGATCTACTTACTTGCAGCAATTTTCAAGTATACAATACAGTACTGTTGATTAGCGTTACCATATTGTACATTAGATCCTCAGAACTTATTTATCTTGCGTAACTGAAACTTTGTACCCTTTGACCAACATCTCCCCATTTCCCACCCCCCCCCCAAACCCCAGTCTCTGGTAACCACCACTCTATTCTTGAACTTCTGTGAGTTCAACTTTTTTAGATGCTGTATACAAGTGAGATCATGCAGTATCTGTCTTTCTGTGCCTGGCTTATTTCATTTAGCATAATGTCCTCCACGTTCATCCATGTTGTCACAAGTGGCAGGATTTCCTTCTTTTTAAAGGCTGAATAATATTCTATTGTGTGTGCGTATATATACATATATATATATATGTATATATACGCACACACATACACCGCTTCTTTATTTTTTTGAGACAGAGTCTCACTCTGTCACCCCAGCTACAGTGCAGAGGCACAATCATAGCTCACAGCAACCTCAAATTGCTGGGCGCAAGCGATCCTCCTGCCTCAGCCTCTCGAGTAGTTATGACTATAGGTGCATGCCACCATGCCTGGCTAATTTTTCTGTTTTTTGTACAGACAGGGTCTCGCTCTGGCTGAGGCTGCACACACCATATTTTTTAATTTATTCATCAGGTGATAGGCACTTAGGTTGATTCCAAATCTTGGCTATTGTGAATAGTGTGTGCAGATACCTCTTCGACATACTGATTTCCTTTCCTTTGGACATGTGCCCAGCAGTGGGATTGCTGGATCTTATGGTAGTTCTATTTTTAATTTTTTGAGGAACCTCCATACTGTTATTCATAATGGCTGTACCAATTTACATTCCCACCAATGTTGTTTTAAAAGAATTCAGAAATTTTTTGAGATACCTTTATTAAAATTTTTTTTTTTTTTTTTTTTTGGTGCACTCCTATTACTTGGGAAGCTGAGGAGAGAGGATCATTTGAGGCTGCAGTGTGCTATGATCATACCTGTGAATCGCCACTGCACTCCAGCCTGGGCAACACAGTGAGACCCCTTTCAAAAACAAGTTGAAAAAACAAAATCTGAGATATCTTTGTTTGCCCTATCCCCTCCTCTTTATTTCTTCTCCTTCCCCTCAGCAAAGCCACCTGAATAGCTGTTAAAAAGTGACCTCTTAAAGGAAGCCCTGTTTAAATCGTGGCTTTAGTAGAGATTTTCAAGGACCAAGGCCATTAGAAATTCATCTTGCACAAGGGAGTCAAGAGGCTAGATTTAGGAGGAAGGAGGTCATTTTGTTGTATTATGAAAGCAAGGGAGGGTCAAGTTTCTACTAGGTGTCAAACAACTGTATCACGTTATCATCTAAAAATAAGTCAGAAAACGCCTGTCTATATTTATTTTTGTTTTTTAAATAAGGAGAACAACAAAGACAGCACATGCAGTGCTATTTGCTAACTTGTATTTCTTGCTGCCTCAATTTTCTAAAAGATACACCCAAATTAAAAGTTTTATAATGATACTTTTCTTCCAGTAACGAATTAAATCTGTATAACTTCATCAAATGTTGCCCCACATGAAAAATGAAATTATTGCATTATTTCCTATAACTACTTTATTCTTAATCTCATTCATAGATTTCACACACAACAAAACACAAGATTCACGTCAGTGACAATGTAAAATGAATTAAGGGTTATTGACAAAAGTCTGGTCTACACAATGATCTATCAAGGGGTATTTTTATCACTTACCCTCAGAGGCAACAAAAGCAGGAAATCCACTTTTTGTCAGCTCCTCCTTTAGCCTTTTTGGCCCCTTTCTAATGTGTTTCTTCTTCCTATGCTTCTTTGCACACAGACGTGCTTTTTGCTCATGAATTTAGGAGAACCGCATCCATAAATTACATCACACCTTTCCTGTCTACATGCAATTTCCAAGACTTCAAAATTCTACAAAGCAGACAGATCAAGATGCACAGACTTCCACTGGATGCCCCTTGCTGGATTCTGAGCCTAGAAAGACTAACATTGATTCTGCAGCTGTCTGGAGGCAAAAGCACTGCTTTGATGCCATACACCCAGTGCTCCTGTTTTTCCCTGTCTCCTGTGCCAGTCCGTCCACTCTTATATCCCCACTGAATCTGGTCATCAGGGGCTATGTGTGGCCCCCAAGGCAGAAAGACTTTAAAATATAGTCAGTGACAAATTTTGAAACTATAATAGCAAACATTTTGAACAGTTGTAAATCCTTGGGTAGATGTTCAATACTAGAGATTGGGAGGGGGGCAGGAATGCTAAGCCCTGGGCACCAAGAGCACAGAGCATCTTACGAGTGGAGGGGGCCCTAGTGACCATCTTGGCCCAACTCCATCCATCTACAGGAAAGCACACTAACCCAGAGTCATGAAGTGGTCAAGGTCACAACGCCAGGATGCGGCAAGCTAAGGCCAGAACTGTGTCTCCTATCAGTAAGGCTCCTTCTCCTTATTCAAGCCAGCTCTAGAGCCAACAACCACAAAATACAACGAGGTTCTAATACATACACCCTGTGACATTAGCACGTGACACATAACAGTGCTTGGGTGATGAGATCTGATAGGTTGAGGGAGTGGAACGGTGGTGGTTATGAAAGGCGATGAAATATTTTACAGCCTGCTGTGTTCTGAAATAAGGGCACAGTTTCATTTTGCCTCAAGGGTTACACCATAGATCAAGATAAAACTCCAAATTAAAACAAAAATGGATAATCAAGTCAATTGAGGCCATCTTTTCCTTAATAAAAGTATTTTAAAGATATATAGGATATGTATTATAATTAAAATATCGAGACTAATTTTAATGTACAACCAACAGTACTCACAGTGCCTACCGAGCGCACACCTTTGGATATACACAAATCCAATTAATATGACGTGTTATTGTCCTTCCCGGACACAATTCTGCTAATAACCCTTTTATAACCCTTGATAAATGTGTGACTAAGGACAGGTCAGTTACTAGCCACCCTTCCTCACTCTGCATCCTGTGAGACTAGCTTCTCATTTAAGTGTATAGTCTACGGACAGCTTTGCTTTTCCCCTTTTGGGAACACAAATACCTTTACTCGAGGAGAGCCCTGCCTGCATCACCGACTCCTTCATTCTCCACATCTTGTCTGATGCTACCTCTTTAATGACTGTATGTGTTTCTCCATTATTCACTGGCACAGATTTGATGGAGGTTCCTTTATCTCCAGTGGAAACTATTACTGCAAACGCCTTTTAACTATTCTCACTTCCCTTCATTCCTGACACAGGCATCAGAATAATCATCCAAAGCGCAACGCTAGACGTCACGAAGTTGCTCAGAATCTTCCATGGCTCCCCATGGCTAACTGACTAAAGTCTAGATTTCCTGGCGTGACGTTCCAGGTTCTCCAAAAGACGGCTCAGTCTGGTGCGCTCCCTTTGGCCCAATCCTCTAGGCACTGCTTGGATTCCCACCCCTGCCTTCGCATCTACTGACCTGAGAGCCTGAATGGCCCTTTTCAGCCATTCTCATCCCCACCTGAGCCCCACCGCCACTGGTCAAAGCTCCCTCTATCCTTCAAGGTCCAACTCTAAAGCCCAATACTTACAACTCCCCACATCTTGCAATTAAAATTTAGTCTCTTCCCTCCTGTTCTTCCATTGACACCTCTCCAATGATAGCTCTCGATACATTGTTATATGTTTTTTCTCCATTCAGGCAGGGATGCCTCCCATATGTCTAAACAAGGTACCAGTGCAGTGCTTAGTGCAAAGGAGGCTCTCGATAAATATTTGTTGAAGTGAATTTTGTACCTCTACATGCCAAATAATTTGTTAGTGCCCTACTTTTCCCACCTGCCATAGCTCTTTTGCATTGTTTCCAACTGTTTTTTAGGGACACCTTTACAATCTTCCCTTTCCTGTCCTCCACTGCCCCCACCACCAATACTGCTTGTGGTTGCCTTATTTAACTTGCCAGGAGCAGCTCTGACTTGTATTTAGGGAGCTCCTTTTCCCCACATTTACCCTACCCGATCTATGTCATATCTGCACAACATCTAAAGATTTACTAGGGCACCCTGAGAAAAGAGTGATTGGCATGTGCACTCACTTCCTGGCTGTGTGACTTTGAGCAAGGTGCTTAACTGCTCTGAGTCTTGTTTGCCTCACCTGTAGAAAGGGATAATTATTTCTCAATTCTGTGTTGGTTATCGTGGCAGTAATATAAGAAAATCACTTGGCACAGAGAAAGCATTCAATAAATAGTATGTGGTATATTTTAGACCAGGCCAAAGCAAGTTGGGAAAGGAAGTGAATTATTTCTGAAATCTGAGTTAGCTGATTCATGAATGAGCCCTTATAGTCATCTTGAAAAACTGACTCCTTTCTTGGGGACCCACATGGCTTCTCCCCAGCACACTGAATTTCTGACTTCTTTCATGTGGATGCCGTCATTTATCCCTCCTCCCATGTACAACACGATACAACACCTGGCACACATCATCCTTCACTTTGAGAGCACAGTACAACTCTCACTCCATTTTGCCGTGTCTCCGCACACAAAGATGTAATACCCAGGAGTTGCTGTTCATTAAGATTTACTTGTATAACTTAGCAGTTGGTTCAATTCTTAGACTATGTTATTAATGATATTGTCCTGTAATCTATGTTAAATATAGATCATGAGTGATGCTGATGAATGGGTTGGATCTCACATTTGTGTTAGTTCAATTTACAATCATAAATTAGAATGTTCTCCACTCCCACAATGTAGATTTGGTCCAAGGTTTCATTATGATGACTTAATACTCTGTAAGTTTTCCTAAAAACATGCTGGCTTTTTAATTTTGTTTTCTATTTCTAGATTTAGCTGTACATTATTGGCAACATATCCTGCCCATATTACAGAATTTGGTAATAAATTATATTTATACTATCTTTGATAATTCTTTTCAGGGTGGAAGATTTTCTAGCCTAAGTTGTTATATGTGCTTAATCTTGTTTTTCTTGCAGTATTATGTAGAATCGGCAAAATGATCCACAGACTTATTCATTCAAGAATGTGTATCAATGTAAGTTTCTGAAACAAAATCATCAACATGCAGAGGGTCAATGCTTTAGGTATACAGTTTTCAACAATACTTGTTTATTAGGAAATTTTTTCCACAAAGGTCACAAAACTAATTCTATAGCCTAATTCTGGTGCACAAAACTAGGATACCAAACTGACAGTTCTCATTTGTTGTTGTTGGTGGTGGTGGTGGTGGTACTGAAGTCTTTTTTTTTTTATTGAGGTGGGGGGAAGATTCTAGGGGCAGTAAGAATGATAGTAATGACCAGATATCAACTAAGGTATGTGTAGTCGTGTGTGCACATGTGCATGTATTTGTGCAAGCACATGCTGTGTGCGTGTGTGTTTAAGAGGGCTGACACATGCTAGGGGCAAGACAAAGAGTGATGAGCAGTCTCTGGGCCCTTTGGTCTAACATGCTTATATTTCAGAATAGCTCCATATCACCAAATCAATTACCCAATCCTTTCTTACTTCACATTACAAACCCTTAATACCAAAACAAAGAGCCATAATAACAAGGTGAACACAACTGAGAGGATTTCATTATATTCTTTAACAGCCAAGCTAAGAGATTCAGGAGTCCCTGCCCACTTACGGTGTGATATTATGAAGGCTGATGGCTACAGGGCTGAAGCCTTGCTATTGCCCATTCTCTGCCCTGCTACAAACATGGCCTGTCCTGGAACCACTTTGTGATTGCTGGGGTAAGTCCTCTGTGATTAATCTGGACGTAACACTGTCCAGAAGACAGAGAGTACACGTTTTATCTGGGAGCCACCACCCTATGACATGGCCATGAGGTCACTGGCCCCCTTTGCCTTCAGCTGTGTATGACCTCGGTCTTCAGAAAGATGATTTAAATCAACCTTCAAGAAGATATAATTTCATCACTTATTTTCTTAGCAAAGTATGCCCCTGTTGTTTATACTCTTAATATTAATTACAAACGACTCAGATTCACAGTTTTTCCACGTAAATAAGGCACGTATTAAATGTGTAAACTACAGAGAAACACATGTTGGAGCAGTTACATTAGAAAACCGAATCGTGATTTGGTCCTTTTATTCCCCAAAGCTAAATAAAGCAGCTATCTGTGAAATCACGGAGAGACAAACCATTTTCAGTTTGACAGGTTAATTTGGGCAACATTTATTTTTTGCTCTGCTCTGTTAGAACCACCATCATGACTCAAAACAACTGCTATTAAATTTTTGCCAAGGTAAAATGTTTACAGAAATGTGTTTGTGTTTTGAATCTTTTTGTCCCCCAAAATGCATGCCGCTTTTAAATATATAAAATCAAAATTTATTTTGTTTCTATATGTGAAATGGGGGTGCTGACAGAAATTTAAAAGAATGTTTCACCTAAAATAAAAAGATTCTTCCAAAAGGAAAAACTTAAAATATAGGGTTGTTGTGAAGAGTGCCTCCCCATCCAAATATATAAATTTAAAGAATGGAACGTTGCTTCTCTTGTAGAAGAAAAAAATTTTATAATCCTTACAGCATGCAGATGTAAAAGAACATATTGGAGAAGACAGGCAAGATGACAGGAATAGAATAAAGAGGACCCCCAATTGTTGGGGCCTAGAGACAGGCTTGAGATAGGTCACTAATGGCCAAGGGCTGGGAAAGTCAAATGCCCACATTTCGAAACTAGAGAAGAGAAGAAACTAATGGAGTATTAGAGAAGAAAAATAGGAAGCCAGTGTAATTTGTGCCCTGGGTGGGAAGTGGGCTACAGGAGCTGGGCACACAGGAAGATGGTTCAAGTTTAAGGAGATAAGTCTACTGCAGCGTTCTGGGATTCTAGCGAATGGCCAGCTCTGGATCCAGGTGAATATGGACAGTATCATTTTGGCTAAAACCGAAATAGAAAGAACCAGGATGAAGAGCTCATTTCTTGACCTGGATGTGTAACCATAGAACCAGTTCAGCTGGTTCAACTTTGACAGTAACAGAATAATAAGGTGTTTTTCAACTGCAGCGGACCCCCAGGTTGCAAATCACAAGCAGGTAAACAAGCATGCTTGATTAGTGACCCTGGAGAGGGCCAGAATGAAAAAATAAACCACATGTGGAACTTAAGTACCCAGAGCAAGGAGCATGGACCAAATTAAGACGTGTTGCAGTATGAACTTTACAGCGAAGGACCCAGCACCATCTTTTTGCATAACCCAATCAAATCAGGCCTCACTGCATTTTCCTATCTCCCCCATAGTCACTCTCTTCCTATAAAACCTGCCCACAAACCCCAGCTTGGGGAGGCAGATTTGAGCATTGCCTCTTGTCTCCTTGCTAGCTGACCTTGCAATAAAACTTTTTTTTCCCTCAAAAGCTGTTGCCATAGTATTGGCTTCCGTGGGTATCAAGCACTGAGCTCATTGCTAGGTAAAAGCTGTGTACCAGGTTGGATTCAATACCTACACTGAATGTATGTAATTCACCTGTTTAGAACGTGTACAATGGAGATTCTCTTGCAATAGCAGATTTCATATGCTAAATAGCCACCGTTCTGATACCACGATCTGTTGATTATCCACTATACAAAGTCTGGAATACAGTATGTTTCCTTAAAATTAGGTTATAGGCCCAAAGACAAAATTTTAAAAAGGAAGATTCTACTCCTCCCACCCCCGAGCCCTTGCAAGGCAATTTCTAGGAAGTTCTGATGTGAGGTCCATCCACTCTCCCAGGCTTCCCTTCCTCCTCATTTACTTGGGCTATTAAGGAAAGATGAGCTTTCTTGCTTTTCAAATTCAAGGTTCTTAATTGACTGAATTATTCCAAAGCAAACAACTCATCCTATGCCTGCAGATTATTTGAATTATCATTTTATTTGCTTCTGGTGAATTTGGATGCTTAAATGACTTCCAGCGATACACTGATGTGACTTTGTCTAAAACCTTGTTAACAAAACTTTTCTAAAAAGATTATTCTTACACCTTCAAGTTTCTTATTTGATATTAAGGACTGATGGCTGCTGGATGCCAATTCCTCTTTTTTAATAGACAAACATTCATATGTAATACAAAAACCAAACCACAGACAAGACAGCATGTTCCACAACATTCT
>CAUYSK010004291.1:0-16777 GCA_963575035.1 Avahi laniger | reverse complement strand
TTGATTATGACTCTGATGAGTTTCTTTCTCATCAACATGAAATATTTTACAGGATTCAGTGTTGCTCTTCAGAATTATTGGAGCTCAGAACTTTAGCCACCTTCTCCCCTTCCTGGTAGCTTCAAAAATATGGCAAATTCCGGCCGGACACGGTGGCTCACGCCTGTAATCCTAGCACTCTGGGAGGCCGAGGTGGGTGGATCGTTTGAGCTCAGGAGTTCGAGACCAGCCTGAGCAAGAGCGACACCCTGTGTCTACTAAAAATAGAAAAAAATTAGCTGGGCAATTAAAATATATAGAGAGAAAAAAAATTAGCCGGGCATGGTGGCCTATCCCTGTAGTCCCAGCTAGTTGGGAGGCTGAGGCAGGAGGATCACTTGAGCCCAGGAGTTTGAGGTTGCTGTGAGCTAGGCTTATGCCACGGCACTCTAGCCCAGGCAAAAAGAGTGAGACTCTGTTTCAAAAAAAAAAAAAATTTTTTTAGAGATAGGATCTTGCTGTGTTGCTCAGGCTGGTCTCCAACTCCTGGCCTGAAGTAATCCTCCCACCTTGGCCTTGCAAAGTGCTGGGAACACAGGTGTGAGCCATCACCACACGTGGCCCTGAGAACCTATTTGTAAAAAGGAAAGGATATATCACCTTTTTAGCACCACTCTGTCCTGTTTGAAAAAGGCAAATGAACATGTCTTACACAAAAAGCAAATTGTAAAAAATGATAAAGCTGCCCCAAGGTGCTAATTTATACAGAATGAATCCCAAATTCAGAACTTTAGAGTAGGTTCTCCATTTCTTGCCAAGAAGTAATGCAGCTCTGTTTCTGGAGCAAAGGTAGTTTTTCAACATCTACCAAGCCAAAAAAAGGACTGGTGCACGACTGAGGCAGCAAGAATCAAAATCACCTTCGATGCCTGGGACCCTACCACAGGAAAATGAGACAACTGTAGAGCCATACTGCAATGAAAAAGATCACAAAATGGCTATCTTATCAACATGTAAAAAGCTGAACAAACTGAAAAATTAGCAACTTCTCTTAGATCAGAAAGAGAAGCAAGATCACAGGATAAATTGCTACCTGCAAAATTGGAGAGACAGGCAGATACACAGAATCACAACTTGCCAGAGCAGAAACTGAAGAGGAGAAAATTCCACAGGAATCAGTTGTGAGGTACAAAAAAACCTAAACTGTAATTTACAATTTGCTGGAGGCCCAGTGTAGACAAATCTCAAAGTAAAACTCCATACCCTTCAGTGACTAGGTCTCTCCACATTTTTGTGAGTTTTACCTCCTCGAGTTCTACCAAGTTCTCTCAGTAATTATCAATGAAAAAATCCCCTTGTTTTTCTGGCAGGAAGAGGGGGAAAAGAAACCATTTTAAAGTAAGTCAGAGTATTCTGTTCTTTGTTAACAGGTCTGCCCTCAGAAGGAATTACTTAACCAGAGCCTAACCTGCACAGGTTTTATCAGAGCCTAATTGATCTGGGAGAAGTAAAACACCCAACTAGAGCCCCTATCAGCCATCCAGAAATGGACAGATCCTGCAGGCAGAAGAATCAGTTAAGATATAGCTGAACTCAATAACACCATTCACTAAGTGGATATAATGGACATCTATAGACCAGTTCATCCAGCAACAGCATATTACACATTCTTCTCAAACTCAAATGAACATTCACCATGACAGACCACATTCTGGGCCATGAAACACTCATTAACAAATTGTTAAAAACAGAAATCATACAAAGTCTACCCTTAGATCACAATGGAATTAAACTAGAAATGAATAAAAGACACAGAAAATCACAAAACATCTGGAGATTTTAAAACACACTTCTAAATAACATGGAGCAAAGAAGAAATCTCAAGAGAAGTTAAAAAATAATTTAAACTGAATGAAAATATAACATCAAATTTGAGGGATGTAGCAAAAGCAATGTTTACAGGGCTATTTATAACACTGAATGCACATATCTGTGTGTGTGTGTGTGTGTATATGTATATATTATAGAGTAAGATATAAAATCAATAATCTAAGCTTCTGCTTTAGGAAACTAGAAAAAGAACAAAGTAAGTCCAAAGAGCAAAAGAAAAGAAATAATAAACCAGACTGAGCAAGAGCAAGATCCCATCTCTATTAAAAATAGAAAAATTGGCCAGGTGTCATGGTGTGCCCCTATAGTCCCAGCTACTCAGGGGGCTGAGGCAGGAGGATAGCTTGAACCCAGGAGTTTGAGGCTGCTGTAATCTACGATGACACCACTGTACTCTACCCAGGATGACAGAGTGAGACCCTATAAGAAGGAGGAAGGGAGGAGAAAAGGAGGAGAGGAGAGGAGAGGAGAGGAGAAAAAAGAGGGAAGAAAAGAAGTAATAAAAGAGCAGAAATGAATACAAACAGGAAATCAACACAGAAAACGAATAACCTTCCAAAACAAAACCCACCAGGCCCATATGGGTTCACTGGTCATTGGTGAATTTTACCAAACACTTAAAGAAGAAATCATACCAATTCTCAAACCTCTCTTCCAGATGATAGAAGTTGACGCAATACTTCCTCACATTCTTTGAGGCCAGCAATACCTTAATACCACAACCAGACAAGGACATTATAAGAAAACTACAGACCAATATATCTAAAGAACATAGACGCAAAAACTCCCCAACAAAACATTAGCAGACAGAAGCCAACAATGTAGAGAAAAGAACTGTATACCACAACCAAGTTAGATTTCTTCAGGTATGCAAGACTGGTTAAACCTCTGAAAATCAATTCAGGTAATCCATTACATGGATAGAAGAAAAATCACATGATCATATCTACAGATGCAGAAGAGTCCGTTGACAAAAATCCAACATCCATTCATGATTATTTAAAAATTTTCAGCAAATTAGGAATAGTGAGGCACTTTCTTAATTGAATAATGAGCATCTACAAAAAAAACCTATACCTAACATCATGCTAAAGGGACGAGAAACAAGTTTTCCCACTATGATCAGGAAAAAAGGCAAGGATGTCCCCTCTGTTTTTTTCCAACCTAGGTAACTCAACAAGACAAGAAAAGGAAATTAAAGGTATACCATTTGTGAAGGAAGAAATAAAGCTTTTTTCATGGATGACATGATTAGCTACATAGAAAATCTGAAAGAATAGACAAAAATACTCCAGGAATTTTTTTTTTTCCCTTCTTTTTTGGTCAACTTGGGGAAAAATACTCCAGGAGTTAATAAGCAGTTATAACAAGGATGCAGGACAGAATAAAGAGCCCAGAAATAGTCTCACCTAAATATAGCCAACGGATCTGAGACAAAACAGCAAAGGCAACACAATGGTGCAAAGACAGTTCCTGCAATAAATGGTGCTCAAACTAACCATCCACCTGCAAAAATATGTTTAGACACAAACCTTACACCCTTGACACAAATTAATTCAAAATGGATCACAGACCTAAATGTAAAAACACAATACTATAAAGTTCCTAGTAGTTAGTAACATAGCAAAAAAATCTAGATGACTATGGTTTGGTGGTGACTTTTTGGAGACAACACGAAAGGCACAATCCATGACAGAAACAACTGATAAGCTGGACTTTGACAAAAATAAAAACTTCTACTTTGGGAGGAGCAGCAGCAGAGGGAAAAAAATACATATCCTGACTTTGCAGAAGACAATGTCAAGAACTGAAAAGGCACGGTGGCTCATGCTCATAATTCTAGCACTCTGGGAGGCCGACGTAGGAGGATCGCTTGAGGCCAGGAGTTCAAGACCAGCCTCGGCAAAAGTGAGACCCATCTCTACTAAAAACAAAGAAATTAGCAGGGCATGGTGGCACACGCCTGTAGTCCCAGCTACCTGGGAGGCTGACGCAGGAGGAGCACTTCAGCCCAGGAGTTAAAGGTTGCTGTGAGCTATGATGATGCCAAGGCACTCTAGCCTCAGCAACAGAGCAAGACTCTGTCTCAAAAAAAAAAAAAACAAAAAACCACAAAGATGTGAAAAAACAGGCCAGGTCGGGCATAGTGGCTCACGCCTGTAATCCTAGCATTCTGGGAGGCTGAGGTGGGAGGATCATTCGAGACCAGCCTGAGCTGAGACTGTTTCTACTAACAGCAGCAAAAACTGGCCAGGTGTGGTGGTTCACACCTGTAATCATAGCACTCTGGGAGGCCCAGGCAGGAGGATGGCTTGAGGTCAGGAGTTCAAGAGCAGCCTGAGCAAGAATGAGACCCCATCTCTACTAAAAATAGAAAGAATTAGCCAGGCATGATGGTATGTGCCTGTAGTCCCAGCTACTCGGGAGGCTGAGGTAGGAGGATTGCTTGAGCCCAGCAGTTTGGGGTTGCTGTGAGCTAGGCTGACGCCATGGCACTCTAAGCCCAGGTGACAGAGCAAGACATTGTCTCAAAAAAAAAAAAAAAAAAAAAAGAAAGGGAAAGAAAAGAGAAAATTAGCCAGGCATCATGGTGTGCACCTGCAGTCCTAGCTACTCAGGAGGCTGAAGCAGGAAGATCACTTGAGCTCAGGAGTCTGACGTTCCAGTAAGCTATGATGACATCACTGAACTCTACACTCAGGCTGACAGAGCAACACTGTCTCAAAAAAAAAAAAAAAGACAAGCCACAGACTGGGAGAAAATTATGTAGAAGACACAGCTGATAAAGAACTAATGTCCAAAATAACCAAAGAACTCTTACAATTCAACAATAAGAAAATTAAAAACCTGACTGAAAAATGGGCCAAGGACCTTAGTAGGCATCTCGCCAAAGAGTCATCACAGATGACAAATGAGAATATGAGAAATGCTTCATATATGTCATTAGGGAATTGAAAATTTAAACAATGAGATACCACTATATACTCAGAGTGGTCCAAATCCAGAACACTGACAATACCAAAGGTTGGCAAGAATGTAGAATAACAGGCACTCTCATTCATTGTTGGTGGAACTGCAAAATGGTACAACCACTTTGAAAGACCAACATGTCCTTCAGATGAATGGATAAATTGGGGTAAATCCAGACAACGGTATATTATTCGGCACTAAAAAGAAATGAGCTATCAAGCCAAGAAATGACATGGAGAAAACTTAAATAAATATTACTAATTGAAAGAAGGCAATCTGAAAAGTCTACTTCTATGATTTGAACTATTTGTCCCCCTTAAAACTCATGTTGAAATTTAATTTCCAATGTGGTGGTAATTGAGAGGTAGAGTCTTTAAGAGATGACTGAGTAATGAGGGCTCTGTCCTCATGAATGGATTCATTTATGGATTAATGGGTTATGATGGGAGTAGAATCAGCAGCTTTATAAAAAGAGGAAGAGGCCGGACACAGTGGGGCTCATGCCTATAATTCTAGCACTGTGGGAGTATCGCTGGAGGCCAGGAGTTTTGAAGTTTTAGTGAACTATGATCGCGCCACTGCGCTCCAGTCAGGGTGACAGAGGGAGACCCTGTCTCTAAAAAAAATAAATTTAAAAATTTAAAAAGACAGAATAAGAAAAGAGACCTAAGCTAACATACTCACCCACTTGCCATGTAATGCCTTATAACATTCTGCCCTGCAGAGTCCCCATAAGCAAAAAGGCCCTCATTGGATGTGATCCCTTGACCTTGGACTTCTTAGCCTCCATAAATGTAAGAAATAAATTTCTATTCTTTATAAATTACCCAGTTTCAGAGATTCTGTCATAAGCAACAGAAAAAAAAATTATGACAGCTATATACTCTAGGATTCCAACTTTATGACATTCTGAAAAAGGCAAAACTATCAAGGCAGTAAAAGATCAGTGGTTGTCAAGGATTATGGAGAAAAAAATAGATGATTAATAGGCGGGAGACGGAAAATCATTAGGGCGGTGAAACTACTCTGTATAATGCTATAATGGGAGATATTTGTCATTAAACATTGGTCTAAACCCACAGAATGTACAATATCAAAAGTGAACCCAAATGTAAATTACATACTTTAGGTGATGATCATGTACCAACGTGAGCTTCTTCAGTTATAACAAGTGTACCATTCTGGTGGGAGCTATAAAATTGGAAGAAGCTATGCATGTGTGGGGGCAGCAAGTATATGGAAAACCTCTTTATCTTTTGCTCAATTTTGCTATGAACCTAAAACTACTTTTTATAAATCAAGTCTATTAAAAAAAAAAGTACAGAATAGTAAGGAGTGGGCACTGACATAACACATATAACCCTGAGAAACACAATGTATTATTCTAGCTAGCATCCTTATGGATTAGCCCAAAGATAAGTATTAGTATATTTCATCAACAAAACTAAAAATGCTTCCTCCAGGCACCTGGACTTGTCCAGTAGAACCTCACCTTGGATTTATTCCAAAAGAGGTTGCCAAATGCTCAGCAACTCCTAAAAGGAGGCCACTCCAAATGTACTGGGATAAATCCGCCCCAAAAAGTAGAATCTCTGATCGTAGCCAAGAGTGATTCTTGCTGTGAAGTTAGATAGGTACACAAATTTATGACACTATCTACTAAATTTTTAAAATGCAAATGTTAATACATATGCATTATAATCTTAGCAATGAGCATTAAGAATGTAAAGCCTCAATCTTTAACGACAATATACACAGGGTATTATACAACTACTCTCGATTTTAAATAATTAAACCAGAGACTGCTAACTACAAGTATTATACAAAACCATGAATATTTTCTCTCTGGCTACTGCATAACTATCAAAGTGTACTGAGATACACAGGCTATTTTAAAGTATTGATCTGAAAAATAATTCTTCAGAGAAATTTATGATACATGTCTCTTACCTCATAAATGTTGGGGTGCCACATTTTGGTCAAGAATCTGAAGGTAGGTGGTGAATATGGGTAGTCAATAGGAAATTTAATATGCGCCTGGAAAGAAAAAAAATGAAACGCTAATAAATGAAACAACTTACTCATCTAATAATTCACCCTACTACACTTGAGAAAAACAAACATCCTTTCTATAGAGTAGACTCTTGAGATTAAAATAGCTCATACATATTTTGTTATCCCCAGTGCCAGAGTTATTACCATGTTCTTACAGCATTCCCTTCAAACATTTATAAAAGGCTATGTTAAAGCACCAAAACACACATACTCTGACACACACCCACTCTCTCTGTTAAACCACCAAAACACACTTTCTCTCTCATACACACATAATTTTTAACTCACATGAGTGAAAAACAGTACTATGTTGCAGTATATTTTATTTTTATAAAAAAAATTAACATAACCTCATACAAAATACAAAACAAAAAATGTTTTTGCTTTTTATTCACATAATTTATCATCCTATCACCCAAAAATAAGAAATGCTAATATTGCTTATTTCTTTACAAAACTTATTTTTTAAAAGTTGAACATATTGTATTTTGTACTCTTTTTCACCTGTTTGTCATATCATAAACATTTTCTCATGTCATAAAGTATTCTCTACATGTATTATAGTATCTGCATAATATTCCACCATACATATATGTTCAGATGAACCATTTTAAAAAACTACTTCCCTCTTTTTGGGCATTTGAGTTGTTTCTCACTCTTTTGCTATTACAAATACCGCTGCAGTGAAGGTCCTTGGTAGCATCTGATGTTTCGAATATGAAAAAACACAGAAAACAAAACAGACTCTCAAACATTCATCCATAAAAGCAATTAAAAAATTGCCAAAAATGGTAAATATCAACTTTTTAAGAATTATAGAAAATAATCAAAGGCTTGTAATTCAGGGAGCATGTATTCAAGAAAAATGGTGGAACCTCAGCAAGAACAGCAAACTTGAGGTTTAACTTACTCTAATTTAATCTCCTACACTTCAGTGCTGCAGCAGCCTTAAAACAAATAGCTCACATTTGAAGTAAAAGCCAAGGAACCTGGCAGGCACTAGAGGGGACAGAATGGACTGGAACTTCTTCAAAGCCCTACTCCCAGAGAATTGTCAATATTTGACCTTTCTGGTGGATCCCTGGAAGACCCCACTTGCAAGGATGTCTGTATGTCACCTGATTTGGAGTTTGGCCAATGTAAAAACATTTTCTTTGGCAGCACAGGTTGAAAATCGTGAAAGTACAATTATTTAACTTCAAAGCTGCCTGAGGCAGTTGAAAAGAGATAAAACAACAGACTGACAAGAAAATTTACAAGGAAAAGCCTGGGTAAGAGATGTCCAATAGGGCAACAGTCCCCAACCTTTTTGGCACCAGGGACCAGTTTCATGGAAGACAACTTTTCTGGGGGGCAGGGGGGAGCAGGCTTTGGGATGATTGAAGCGCATTACATTTATTGTGCAATCAAACCTCTCCGATAATAATAATCTGTATTTCCAGTCACTCCCCAGCGCTAGCATCACCACCTCAGCTCCATCTCAGCTCATCAGGCATTAGATTCTCATAAGGAGCTTGCAACCTAGATCTCTTGTATGCTCAGTTTACAGTAGGGTCTGCAGTCCAATGAGAATCTAATGCTGCCACTGATCTGACAGGAGGCAGAACTTACGCAGTGATGCAAATGATGGGGAGTGGCTGTAAATACAGATGAAGCTTCGCTGGCTCCCACTGCTCACCTCCTGCTGTGTGGCCTGGTTACTGATAGGCCATGGACAGGTACCCGTTCCTGGCCCCAGGGTTGGGGGCCGCAACATTGGGGTTTTGAAGAGCTCTGACAAACTGCCATCAGTCCAGAAGACCATGCCAATATGCAGGGTTGTGTACATGCCCAGGGCTATGTGCATGCTCAGAAAAGACATGAGAAGGCCCTAAACTCACACCTCTGGCTTAACCTAAGGATCTGTGTAAATAGGAAGTGAAGACTAAGAGATTGCAGCTGGCTGGCTGAGTGTTAAAGGCATGTCTTAGCATTCACACAGCGGTCCTCTACAAAATCCAAGTGCCTCACTGATTCCATCAAGAAAATCTGTGTCCCATCATTACCTGATCACAAAGCCGAGTGGAGAATTCAATGGCCACATGTAACAAAAAATACAGAAATTACAAAAGCAGGTAAGAAAGGTCCTAACTAAGCAAATAACAATTACAAGCAGTAGCAGCGGCAACAACAACAACAAACCTGGGGAAGGGGAGAATTTGATTTCCACAGTTGCCACTATGTATTACTTTAATATTCAGTTTTTGACAAAGTATTATAAGCAAGCAAACAACAATTACAACAAGCAGCAGCAACAACAACAAAACACCTGGGGAAGGGGAGAATTTGATTTCCAAAGTTGTCATTATGTATTACTTAAATATTCAGTTTTTGACAAAGTATTATAACTATGGCCCATATGGTCGGGGGAGATAAATAGGAAGTAGAAGCCCAAGTACTGAATTTACTAGACAAAGACTTTAAATCAGCTATTTTAAACATTTCAAAAGACTAAAGGAAAGCATGAGAACAGTGTCTCACCCAATAGTGACTATGAGAAAAGAGATAAATTATTTTTTAAAACCCACATATAAATTCTGGAGTTTCAAAGCATAAAAACCATTCATTCCCTTTGATGACTGAAACAAAAAAAAACCATTTTTTAAAAACTGAAATGAAAACTTGCTAAATAGGTTAAACAATATATTTGAGCAAGTGGAAGAAATAATTAGTGAACTAGAAGATGGGCCAATTTAGATTATCCAGTCTGAGGGACAGAAATAAAAAACAATTAACAGACTGTGAGACCTGTGGGACATTATCACTCACACCAATAATGCATAATAGAAGTCCCAAACGGAGAAGAGAGCAATAAGGGGCAGAAAGAATACCTCAAGAAACAATGGCTGAAAACTTCCCAAACTCAATGAAAACCCATTAATCTTCACATCCAAGAAGCTCAATAAACTCCAAGTAGAATAAACTCAGAGATTCACAACTAAGCACATCATAATCATACCGTTGAAAGCAGCATTAGAAGCAATTCATTACATTCAAGGGATTCTTACTAAGATAAACAGCAGATTTCACATCAGAAAACAGGAAGCCAGAAAGCAGTGGAGTGAACATATTCTAAGTACTAACAAAAAACACTTGTCAACCAAGAATTCTGTATCCAGCAAAAATGAAGGCAAATTAAGACATTCCCAGATAAAAATTGAGAATCTATGACTAGCAGACCTTCCCTACAAAAAATACTAAAGGGATTTCTTCAGTGAAAATGACACTGAAATGAAGGGACAATAGACATTATTAAAATATGAAGAAAGAACACCATTAAAAATATGGCTGGGTGAGGTGGCTCACACCTGTAATCCTAGCACCCTGGGAAGTCGAGGTGGGAGGATCACTTGAGGATAAGGGTTTCAGACCAGCCTGAGCAAGAGAGAGACCCCCATCTCCACTAAAAACAGAAAAAAATTAGCCAAACAACTAAAAATATACAGAAAAAATTAGCCAGGCCTGGTAGCCCATGCCTGTAGTCCCAGCTACTCGGGAGGCTGAGGTAGAAGGATTGTTTGAGCTCAGGAGTTGGAGGTTGCTGTGAGCCAGGCTGATGCCATGGCACTGTAGCTTGGACAAGAGAGCGAGACTGTCTCAAAAAAAGAAAGAAAGAAAAGCATCCTATAACAATTAAATGAGAAAATGACAGGCAGATACCAATGCTATATAACAAAACATGTTTATTTAGAAAACAATAAAAATGACATTTTGAGTAAGTGGGGAAAGGATTTAAATAATGTGGGTAAAAATGATTCTCACTTTCAATGAATCAAGTTGCTTATGGACACATGAATTGAAAAATCAGACCTCACTTTCAACAAGAAAAATATCAAACCTCATCTTCAAGAAGAATTAACAGGAGTAAAGATCTGAACAATCCTTGATCTCTCCAAGAATAAACTAGTGTACTGCAAAGAAATTCTTCCATAGCCATAGTAACATATGGCCACCAGAACTAGTTTAAAATTGCCTAATCTATACCTGACAGCTCTATAGCCACAGAACAAGAATCAACTTTAAATCCACTTAAAAAAATAGCTTGCCTCAGTAACCATGTTTTTGCAAATCAATCTATCAGTGATAGCACCTCGTTTCTGAAAGCTAGCCAACTGGGAACACACTCCCTTCAATGAACATATACTACTTCTGAATGCCAACCAATCAATAACTGTCTCACCCAAGTAACCATGTTTCCACAACTGATGCCAATCTATGATGCCTGTAATCCATCAATCTCTGAATTTCATGTGTCTTTAAAAAAAAAAAAAAATCCACCAATCCCTGAACTTCATGCTTCTCAAAAACCCCCTGTAAGATCAGCAGTTTGGGTCTACTTAGAGAGACCAACTGACCAGCAAAGCTCTCTCTACTTAAGCAGCAAACTCAGCATTGCTTTTCAAATGTTAAGCAGTGGTCTTACCCCCTGACACTCCACAGCCTTTATAAAAGATGTGCTAGACCAACACATGCCAGCACAAATATATCCAAGACATGTTAAGTGAAAACGGCAAAGCAATACGTAGGTTGTTGCTGTTTAGAAATAATTATAGGCTGGGCATGGTGGCTCATGCCTCTGATCCCAGCACTTTGGAAGGCTGAGGCAGGAGGATCACTTAAGCACAGGAATTGGAGTCTGCAGTGAGCTGTGACTGTACCACTGCACTCCAGCGTTTTCAAAAATAAAAAATAAAAATAATTATATATAAAACAATGTATGTATTTTTCATATACATTAGTGTATATATTTTTTAAAAGACTGAAAAGATACATTCCTAACCACTACAAATGAATATCGCTGGGGAACAGAGTAGCGGTGAGAGTAAGGCAGGGATTGAGAATGGATCATTACAAGAACTTCCACATGACTGATACAATGAACATGTATTATTTTTATAAACTGAAAAAAGAAACTGAAGATTTTCACTAATGAATCTTCTATATAATCCTGTATACCTACTTTGCAATGAAAATTGACATTTGTAATGATATATTCAAAAGCTTTAGGTTTGTGAATAAACGTAACAAATATTTAAGTTAAAATGACTGAAGTACAGTGGGTCTTCTAAATCTTCAAAAAATAAGGAGAATCCAGTAATTTTTTTAGAAATTAAATTTTTACTATAATAGAAAAATACAGTATATTTTTCCTTCCAGATTGTGTGCACATAAAATCTATGAGCCATAACTAACTTCCTTAGGAAGTCTGATATCCTCACAGAGTGTTGTATGTGTGGGTCACAAGCAGAATTACCATCTTTACTTTGCCATTATGCATTGCATATATATAACCATTGGCTCTTTCTGTGCCATCTGTGAACAAACTGTAAAAATAATAAGTCAGTAATAGTTCATTTTATCTAGAAGCCACAGTTGGTTATCCAGCTCTAAATGACCTAGGAGACATACATTTCACCACTGTTGTGCTAAGGGACTAAGGGGAGGGGAGAACAGAAACAACATACAATTAAGAAGAAAAATTACTTTCATTTATCTATGGATCCACCTAAGTCAAAGTAGTGTCTATAATATTAGATCTTATCCATTCATTTCTGAAACTTTTAAGCGTACTAGAGTATAACTGCTAAATTCACATAGACACAAAATCAAATTTTAAATATCTGAAGGTCACCATTTAAAAAAATTATTCTGTGTACCTTCCTCTCAATTTTATGGTTAACCTAAAAAGTTCCCTAATAAAGTCTTCAGTAAAAAAAAAGAAATAAGATTCCTCCTTTACTCTTTCACGTCTCATTTTTCTCATTTCTTTTCTCTTTCCTTATGCAAATAAAATAAAATCATAAGGTATAATTTTGAATTTGACCTGTATTCCTGTAAAGCTTTATCAAAAAATAAATCTAGGCTGGGCGCGGTGGCTCATGCCTGTCATCCTAGCACTCTGGGAGGCCGAGGCGGGCAGATTGTTTGAGCTCAGGAGTTTGAGGTTGCTGTGAGCTAGGCTAACGCCACAGCACTCACTCTAGCCAGGGCAACAGAGTAAGACTCTGTCTCAAAAAAAATTAAAAATAAAAATAAATAAATAAATCTAAGAAGTCACGCCTAAAACCACACAATTATTACAGAAGTAATTCAGAACCTGAGAGGCTCTTTTTCAATCAATTTCTTAAATCTTTTTTGATTAATTTGTAAACTCATAAGAACAAATACCTCCAAAATCATCTCTGAACCATTACCACACACATCCTCCCCCTAAATCACTTAGGAATTAGGGAGGTTAAGGGCATACTTAGATCACTCGTAAGTGTACCCTTAACGAAATCACTGAACTCACCAGACATCGTTTTTAGTTATATAAATACTGAGCAGAACATTCTCCCTCCCTATCCCTGAATGGCTATGAACTAACTGAAAAGACAGGCATGCAAATAAATGATTACAACTTAAGTGCCTTAAAGTATATATCTACCAGGTGTTAAGAGAGCACTGGAAAAGAAAGGTCTAATTCTGGCTGAGATAGAGAAGATTTTGAAAAGGGCAATTGAGGCCAAGGTGAAAAGAGACTCTCCAGATGCGCAGAAAGGCTTACACATGGGAGCAAAAGCAGATACAACAGGAATGTACATGAGAAGACTTACTTTGAGACATACAGAAAGTATAATCAATGAGACCTAGTAATTGATCTGATACTGGGATTAAGGGGAAAGGACAATTGAAGGACAACTCTCAGTTTTCTGTATTGAGGAAATAGGTGAACAATGACAGATGAAGGTAGTATTAAGCAATACCTATAAAAAATGCTTACTATGTGTCAGGCATTGGGCTAACTGCATCATTTCATTTCCTCACTCAGTTGTGAAATTAATAAGTGAGAAGGTATAGACACAAAATGTGTCTAACCTATTGAGGAATAAATTATCTTCTAGTCAACTTTGATTACCAAAAAGCATTTTCCCATTCATCATCCTGAACCACTATTTCCTAGGTTTTTCCAACTTAATTGTCTCCTGGTGTTCTACCTTTTCTGCCTACTTTCTCATACTCCTTAGCTTCTCCCAAGGTCTACTTTTTAACTTAATGTGCTTTCACCATAAATTCCCTAATTCTTCCCCAAATGTGATACATGATAAAAACCAAAAATATCTGGACAAAGAAAGATATATGCTACAATGTATAACTGAAAAGTCATTAAAAAAAAACTGATGCGTATAAATATGTAAACTCAAGAATACATTGGCTTAGAGCAAAATTTTGATAATCCCCAATGTGCAGTATTAAAGTAATTTTGTTATCCTACTATTTTCATATGGGATTTCAGCAATGACAAAAACAATTACTTATGAATAATGAAATTTACCCCTATTATTCCTGCTACTTGTTTATGAAGATATTATTAAATAGGTAAAGAAAAAGTTTCACAGTCCTAAACACACTGTACTTGGTAATAAACAGCTCAGCTGATAGCAAATGTAGAGTGTTTACTATTGTTTTTGGATTACTGCCTGGATTTAGTGTAAAATGAGGACACTCCCAACTGCTAAGTTTTTATGCTATGTCATCAGCTCACATCTGCTATAGATATGTTTCCAACATGACATCAGCAAAAGTAATCAAAATGTTTTCTTACGAATTTGTCGAAAGTTTCAAAAGTTTGCCAACCACCAGCACAAATTTATAAATTGTTCATTAATAGGATGTGAGGAACAAAGTAAGTGGTTATACCCAATGGTGCTATATAATGTGCTACAGGGCTTCACACTCAAATTAAGTCTTTATCGATTAAAAATTCCAATTTAAAAGGTTTAATTTACAACTACTAAAATACTTAATATAATTATCCTAAAATAAAGATGAGATATAAGTAAGAGGAAAGTCCTGTGCTCTTAACTAGATTCTAAAAAGTAAACTTTAGGGCCAAGCACGGTGGCTCACACCTGTAATCCCAGTACTTTGGAAGGCTGAGGCAGGGGGATTGCTTGAGGCCAGGAGTTCGAGACCAGCCTGAGCAAGAGTGAGACCCTGTCTCTACAAAAAATAGAAAAAATTAGCCAGGTGTGGTGGTATGCACCTATGGTCCCAGCTACTTGGGAGGCTGAGGCAGGAGGATCACTTGAGCCCAGGAGTTTGAGGTTGCAGTGAGCTATGATGAGGCTACTGCACTCCAGCCTCGGTGACAGAGTGAGACTCCGTCTCGCCACCCTCTCTCTCCGAAAAAAGTAAACCTCAGACCTTAAACGAGTCTTTATTGTGTTCTCAATATTAATACTGATAGTTCTCTGTATGTTTTTCAATGCAATAATTTTAAAATGTTTCTTTCAGCTTGGGACATGCAAAGCCATTCCCCCTCACCCCAAAATAAATGGTAGAGGAATACCATCAGCAGGATAATAGAATAGTAGAAGAAAACATTTGGCCTTTTGGTTTAAAATGCGTGAACACACATATTTACTGCATGCTCACGAACTAAGTTTACTAAATTTATAGAAAAGGGGTCTTCTGTAAAGTCATAAACCCGTAAGCACAAATGAGGGGACACAAAAGAAACAAAATTTCAGAGGCTAGAAAACACAAGCATAACTAGCAACTAATTTAGGTGACCCTAGAAAATTTAAACCCAGTCCAGTGATGAAGAAACCCAGGAGTATGTTTACATAGAACCACAGAAAAACTAATAGTAAACTGGAGGTACTGACAGCAACTGATGCAGAAAATAAGAGGACTGGTCAAAGGACGTACAAAGAGTAGTCAGATCCCCAGAGGGTCTATGCCATGTTCATCAGTGGTCAATCCACATCACACTACCAGAAGACTGGAGGTTTACTCTTTGTCATAGTTGACCCAGAGACACTGGGGTAATCAGACAGAGCTGAGTATAGGGAAACTCAAGGGAAAATAAATTCTAACCACTGAACGGTAAAATCCTGAACTTCTTTTTCTCATCTGATTCAAAGAATGCTGGCAACCAAGCCTATACATGCCAGGTAGAAAAAATGATTCCTCTCTAAGGTAGCTGATCATCCCCCACTGGGAAAACTTAAAAGATATAATACAGGAGGATTCTCCAATCAGATAAGGCTAGCCAGATCATCATACAGTAACACCAAAGAGTTCACACAAATTCTGCCCTTGCACAAAGAGCTGAGCTTTCAATCAGCTTTTTAGGACCTCACTGGTAAACAAGAGCAGACAGGACAGATCTCCAGATATTTGCAAAAAGCCTAAAGGCAAACACGAAGGGAAAACAAAACATCTTGTAGCAAAAGAAAACCTCAAAAAATAATAATATTCTCAGAATGTTAAGAAAAGATGTGGAATCCAAAAAATATGAACAGGAGGCCAAGAAGAGGAGGCATTCAAATTACAAAAAGGTGAAACTTTAAAAATTAAAGGAATGATAGCAAAGAGGACATACATACATGCACATACACATACAAATGTACCTCTGTAAGATAGAACTGATAATACAATTGGCCGAGCACGGTGGCTCACGCCTGTAATCCTAGCACTCTAGGAGGCCAAGGTGGGAGGATCATTGAGGTCAGGAGTTCAAGATCAGCCTGAGCAAGAGCAAGACCCTGTCTCTACTAAAAAATAGAAAGGGCAGGGCTCAGTGGCTCACGCCTATAATCCTAGCACTCTGGGAGGCCGAAGCGGGCGGATCGTTTGAGCTCAGGAGTTCGAGATCAGCCTGAGCAAGAGCAAGACCCCGTCTATACCAAAAATAGAAAGAAATTAATCGGACAACTAAAAATATATAGAAAAAATTAGCCAGGCATGGTGGCGCACGCCTGTAGTTCCAGCTACTTGGGAGGCTGAGACAGGAGGATCGCTTGAGCCCAGGAGTTTGAGGTTGCTGTGAGCTAAGATGACGCCACGGCACTCTAGC
>CAUYSK010004288.1:0-13254 GCA_963575035.1 Avahi laniger | reverse complement strand
CCAATTAATTTCTTTCTATTTTTGGTAGAGACGGGGTCTCGCTCTTGCTCAGGCTGGTCTCGAACTCCTGAGCTCAGAACGATCCGCCCACCTCGGCCTCCCAGAGAGCTAGGATTACAGGCGTGAGCCACCGCGCCCAGCTCAACCAAGAATCTTAATGTGAATCATTCCTCCATGGTCCGAAATTACAGAAATTTCAACTTTCACGTAAGATGAATGAGATTATCACATCATAAAATGCAATTGACAAACATATCATAGGCTGAGAAGATTTCAACGCGGACAACCATTGCAAAGTCCACTCAGACCCACGTGCAGGGCTGGTTCAAGGGCTTTCCTAACAAATGCTCGACAACTGTTACCACCTTTCCTCTTACCCGCAAAACATCTAAAGATTATTACTAGTATCTTGCCATTCTCCTTAAGATCACTTCTACTTTCACCTGAAAGTTCCACGTTCTAGTCCTGCTAGCGAGCCCAACGGCTGGGGACATTGACTAAATCACTTGACTGCCCTGAGTTTCATTTTCCCTATCAGAAACAGGGATGACAATTTCTCCTCCAATTATTTTACTGGGTTTGGCGAGGCATAAATGTAGAGGTGATTTGGAAACACACTACAAAATCAGATTTATATTATTTAAGTCCACTCATTGGTGTCTATAGATGATCTGAACTCCACAGTTTTCCTCTGTTCTTCTGCATGTCTTAGTATTTATTGGAATATTTAGTAAGATTGTTTTTTTTAAAGAGATGGGCAGTGTGTGTGCCCGTGCGTACGTGTGTGTACTGGTCACCATGTATGTGATGGTTCACTGACTGGCCGTGGGGTGCCCATATTAAACACTGGCTCTGGGGGTGTCTGTGAGGGTGTTTCTGGATGAGGTGAGCATGTGAACAGGTGCACTCAGTAGACTGCCCTTCCCAATGTGAGTGGCATCACCCGATTCTTTGAGGGCCCGAACAGAACAAAAAAGCAGAAGGAGGAGGAATCCCCTCTCTGCCCGACTCCTTAAGCTGGAACATCAATCTTCTCTTGCCCTCGGTGCTCCTGGTCCTCAGACTTGGGTTAGAACCCACACCTTTAGCGCTCCTGCTCTCAGGTCTTTGAACTACGCCACCGACTTTCCTGGGTCTCCAGCTCACAGATGGCAGATCAGGGGACTCCTCAGCCTCCATACCGCGTGAACCAACCCCTCACAGTGAATCTCCTTGTATATGTCTATATGTATCTTACTGGTTCTGTTTCTCCGGAGAACCCTCATACAGCGTATATTATTAAAGTGGGTCATGCACGGTGCCCATACTTAGCCCAACTTGCTGTCTTCCTTCCCCTGGCTGTGTAGCTGCCTCATTGCACAACTCCCTGTAACTACGAGCAGTCGCCCCCGGGGAAACAGGGGCTGCGGTGCAGGATGAGACTGCTGCGATCTTGCACAATTCCTCATTCTTAGCCCTTTGCCAGGTTTTCAGCAGTCAAGTTACTTCTTGTTTGCCTAACGATCCCAGGGGTGCACGCTACCTGCCCTGGGCCAAGACCCTTGTTGTGTGGCACTGGGGTTTCTCGTGCTGCCTGCTGCGTATAGCTCACGTCAGGATCCTAAGGAATTGCAATTCTAGAAGTCATGGGCACAGCCAAGATGATGGGTCCACATGAATTTATTTCTAGAGAGCTGAGAAAGTGCGTCTGTCCTTCTCTCCTACTGCTCTCTGTCCTACAAGGACATGCACTAAGCCTGCATCCATCAGACTCAAAGAACTAGGGTTCTGGAGCTAAGGTTTGTTTATTTCCCTTATAACCTAAGATATATAATTTGTGGAAATCCTTCTTTTTTATTTTTTACTTTTTTTTTAATAGAGATGGGGTCTTGCTATGTTGCCCCGGTTGTTCTCGAACTCCTGGCCTCAGGGGATCCTCTTGCCTCAACCTCCCAAAGTGCTGATATTTACGTTGGTTCCTTTGTCCCGTGGGACTTGATTCTGGGCTTTGTTTCTCCTACCTACAGATGAGATGATACCATCTGCTCATTAGCAAAGCACATTGAAGATCTTGAATAAAGACCGTTTATTTCATCATCAGTAAGAATGACAGCATTTAGAACTACACAGCAAATGTGGCCCGAGGATGATCACTTAACCTTCACTAATCCGTGAAGCTCCCAGACTGATGGAGACATCTCAGCTGGGCAAGATCCCTCCACCCCACACACCTGAACACATAATACATAACAGAAATCCCAAGCTTTTTCTTTTCTGTCATGATCTGCCCTCAGTGTGTGCAGGGAGGAACCGAACTTGGCGATTTCCCAGGAAATACACAAATCCTTACTTTTGGAAGGTAATCAATTGAAAACAATTTCTTGATCCTCGACTCTGTGCCTAGTACAGTGAGAGGCCGTGGAAAGTAATCTAAACATCTACTCAGAAAAATGCTGATGCCAGCTTCTCCATGGCAACTGTGGGCTCTGTTTCTTTGGTTATCATCACTGGGAAAGGTAAGGGTTGAGATCAAATACAATTTAAATGTGACAAATATACTTAAAGAGTAGATTGCCAATCCCTTTCAGGCCAGGGCAAAGTTATACAGTTAAAATATGAGATTCCTAACAGCCATTTCTCATTCTGAACAGCCACTCACGCCACCCAACCTAAATCAAATAAGTATCAAATTACTCCTCTGAGGAAGTGAATGGAAACAGAAGTTCTTTCAATGTGAAAGCCAATTTCCTTATCTCTCTGAAGGTTTGTGTAAGAAGAAGATTGGGAGCTGGAGCTAAGATTTATTTCCCTTATAACTTTAAGATATATATAATGTGTAGAAATCCTTCTTTTTTATTTTTTAATTTTTTTTTATAGAGATGGGGTCTTTTCTAGGTTGCCCAGGCTGGTCTCGAACTCCTGGCCTCAGGGTATCCTCCTGCCTCAGCCTCCCAAAGTGCTGGGATTACAGACTCGAGCCACTGTGCCCAGACTAAAAATTAAATAGACACTGTCATTTTATGACCTGGCATTTGTTGTTTGCAAGGCTTTGGGAAATTACTATGATGACTAATTTTTGCTGGTGGTTTCCTTTTGTCAGTGTAGAACCCAGAGCAGGCAGGATTCAATCCTGCCGTCTGGAAGTGGAGGAAGAGGTGGGATGAGAGTCCACGCCCACTGAGTCACTCCAGTCTAGTGTGACAAGCCCGCTGCTTCCCGCAGAGCCTGACTGATGGGCCCTTCAGGTGGGCACAGAGGGAGACCAGACAGAAAGGTCTTTGCATATGTCTCTTCCCAGGGAAGAACATCCCGGGCAGACTCCCCATGGGAGTTTTCCACAGACCTGGACACACATTTGTAAACAAAGGGTTTCTTTCCACCACCCAGACTTCACCTTAGTAAGTTAAAACACATCGGAAATGTTGGATCAAGTAGAGTCACAGGGAATCCCATCCTACACTTCCTCCTGCCTCACCTAAAGTAAACGAGTCCAGCCCTGCTCTCGGGAACATATTTTCATTTTCTGCAACTTGGATAGACGAGGACTATATTTTCCTGCTCTTTTTGTAGAAAATAGATGTGAGGGAAGAGAAAGTGAGAGAGAAATCCACCGTGGTTGTGTTTCCTGCTTCCTGGTAAAGAAAGACAGGAAGGTGGGAAGGGGGTTTCCTGATTTGGGAAAAATAACAAAACAAAGCAACACACCTTTCCTCACCTTTCTGCTATTGGAGAGATGACAGGTTTGCTCTCTGGAGAAGACAAGCAGGAAGCTGAGATGAGACAGGCGGGAAGTGCAGGGAATAAATGGAATTCTATACCCGGAATGCAAGCCGTTCCCTCCCGAAAACCCTGCACATGTGGGAGGGTACGTCCCAGGCAGGAAGTGGGAAGGGTCTTCTCTGAAGAGAAGGAAGAGCCACAGCGAAAAGATATCCAGACCCTGATACTTGGGGTTCCCCATGGAAAGAACCAGCTTGAGACCGGATCACTCCACAGGGACGCACACCAGGTGACTTCAGCATCTGGTTGGCTCCTAAGTGCCTCACTCTTAAGTATGAACACACAGAACCAGGACCAACAGACAACTGAGAAACACCTCCTACGGGAAAGAGAGTCCAAAATAAATAAACAGGAAAAAAAAAAAAAAAGAACTGGAAGGAAACAGAATAATCATGATGATAATTATAGTATCAGAGCTATATGAGAGGCTAGGATGTTCCTAAGACAAAAACAACATAAAATAAAAAAAGAAAAATCAGATGATATGAAAGAATTCTTGGAAATTAAAAAACACAGCAGCAAAGGTTCAAAAGTCCAGAGTTGAGATTAAAGATAATACTGGTAAAATCCAGAAAGCAGAATAAAAAGACAGAAGTGGAGAGCTGGGGAGACAAGGTGGCTGTGCCCAGCATCTGATTAACAGAGTTCCAGAAAGAGAGGACAGAGACAGCAGGGGAGAAGGTATTGAGGAAATAATACGAAAAGAACCCCCGCCTCCAAACTGAAAACGAATACAAGTTTCTAGACAAAAAGCACCCACTGCATACAAAGCATGATAAATTTATAAAGACCCACATTAGGGCACATCCCCTGAAACTTCAGGTCAAGAGGGACGAAGAGGAGATCCTAAAAGGTTCCATTGTTTGGGGGTCTTTGGGGTGTCACATACAATGGATAGGACAGTAGACTTTCCCAGAGCAACACCTTTGATATTCTATGAGAAATCTTCCTTCTACATCCAAACTATTCATCAGATATGAAGGTAGAATAAAGACTTCTTCAGATTTGCCAGGACCCAAACATTTTACTCCCCACATGCACTTTCTCTGGATTTACTGCAGGATGTGCTCCAAGGAAACAATGATGTAAAATATAAAAACAGGAAGACTCAGGATCGGGGAAACGGAGGATCCCATGCAGAGCTGGGGTGAAGGAAACACCCCGATGTGCAAGGGTGTCCCCGGGTGAGGCTCTGCATGGGCCCAGAGCCCCACTGGAGCATGAGGATGGGGGGTCCAGGAGGGGGGGCGTCTAAGAAAACAACAGCAGCAGCAAGACCAACCAGAATCAAACCAAAGAGAGGAACCGAAGAATTGTCTTATGTGTTTGGAAATTAATATTGGTAGACGTTCGGGAAATTATAGAAGCTTTTGAAAAAAAGTGATGGGTGCGTAGAAACTGAACAAATAAAATGAAGGCAATTATTCCCTTTGGGTAAAACAACTGGTTGTCTAAAACAGGAACCACAACCACATGATACTACTTAGATTAGTCATGATAATGTCATGCTGATGGTTATGGCTTTAACCCAGAATCAAGTCATTGCCATGCTGAGAAAACAGGAAAAGGGAAAGTGTAGGTGATTGTATGGGAAACCCTAATCCTCACCCATCTTAATAGAAATTCGATAAATCTAAAATGGATACATCGAGAAATAATGTCCTGTGCCAATTATTTAGATACAGAGAGGCAAATACTAGAAGAAACAGTTAAAGTTGTTGCAAGTAGCAGGACTTGGGGGGAGAGGACTCTTTTTCCCAATAAGCCTCATAGAACCATTTGACTTTTAAACTATATAATACATGACTTTGATAGAAATGAATATTAATACTTTAAAAAGTGAAAGACATTGGACTTTGAAGAAGCAAAAATAAGTGGCATGTCTTACCTGGGTTAACTTAGATTCTCACACGTGGCAAGAATCATTCCCCAAGAAACGGGGAAGGATCTGACATTAAACCTGCTCTGGGGAAACCCAAGCCTGCGGTTGGGTGATGTACCATGGCAGGTTCTCCCGGGCTGGCCCCGCCCCCTGGATTCTCCAAGGCCTCAAAAGTGCCAGGGGGTGGCACAAAGAAAATCACAGCCAAGAGAGACAACTCAGGTCGGAATCCGGCTAGCTATAATGCACCTGGCACGGTGCTAGGAACTTTCCGTGCGTTGTCTCGTTGAACCTTCCCGAGAAGGTTGCAGGCGGGGTCTTATAATATCTTTGCTCAATCAAAGAGGAAAACGAAGCTTGCAGACACAGCAGAAGGTGTCCACGTTTATTGCATTTACTAAGTGGCAGAGGTGGGAAGGGAACCCAGAGTCTGCCTCACGGCAAAAGCTAAACTCTTAATCGTTCAGCCCCACGACTCCTATTGGCACATGTTACACGGCCTGTCCAACCGATTCCAGGTCCTCTAAGTCAGTCACTTAACTTCTCTCAGCATCGGCTTCCTGCCCTGGAAAACCAGGGGTTCTCGCTCTACCTCACTCCGAGTTTCTGAGGCTCAAACAAGATACTACTAAGATGAAAAATTTTTTTATAAATTGTAAGTATCAATTTATGCAAATGAAAAAATTATTGTTGAACATGAGAGAGAGAAAAGTGGCCTCGTGATGCTATTTGGTCTCCTACATAAACCTGAGAGAAGCCATCCCTTGCTAGTTGTGGTCATTTGTGGGCCCAATTTCAAGGGAAGATTTTGAGAAGAGAGAGCTGGGTTCTGGGATGCCATTCAGCAGGCAGGTTGAGGCTGTTGGCACCTTGATCTTAAATGTGGCTGGGGACAAAGCGATCATCACCTCCACTTGGGGAATCCATAATATTCAGTTTGGAGATTTATTCTCCTTTTGTATTTTCCCTGAATACCAGAGTCCTTGCAGCATACGTGATGTTCAGAAGCCCTGTCACCTTCAGCTCACACTGGGGACAAGACAGAACTGAACACCTCCTCTCTCCCTTTACCTGGCTACCTGCACAGGTACGCTTGGGAGCCGCTGTTTACTTGGGAGGCTCAAGAGCGATTTCATGGGTTCAGCGACTTTTCTTCCACTTACTTCACTGCTCAAGGCTGCCACCTGGTGGACAGTGTTCACTTTTCATTTCTGAACTTTTTCAAAGTGCTTTCCCATTCATTCAAAAAACCATCAGATACTCTTACGGTCTGTGAGGTATGTACGGTTGGTATTATTATTAATAGTTCCACTTTAGAAAGAGAAAATGGGTGCTTAGAGAGAGGAAGGAATTTGCAAGTACCTGGAACTGCATTTAGTGTTGTTTTCCTCCATTCAGCAAAACCCCCAAAATACTGTCATCGGAGTGCTATGGGTTTGAGCCCCGATTAAGTCCTGTCTCAGTAACTGCCACCAAGTGAGGTCTTTTTACAGAATTTAATTTTATCATTACCAGGCCTTCCATTACTTTGAACGTTTGTATTTGGTAGAACAATTCTGTGCAACGAATGTGCTCGAGTCCTCCCAGAAGGAAAAGTGATATCATTTCAACTCTTGTCTGTGCGTTTAAAGGTTTAGGGGGTTGTTGCAATCCCCCAAAGCTGAGTTTAGTTTAACATGAAAATACAGAAGCTCAGTCTGTCGCTGATGCTGACCCTGGCCAAGGCTGACTGTAACCGCTATGGGTACCCACTCTCCTCCTGCGGTGACCTGCCCAGGCAGGGACTGGCCGTGAGTCCAGCTGAGACCCCCGGGCCTGCCCTGGTGAGGCCGTGCAGGCTCGGGACAGGTGGACTGACGGCAGCAGAGAGCAGGCTCCACTTCCCACCCCTCTGCACTGGACCAGGGGTCTGGGGTGCTTGGCCAGCCCTGAGTATCTGGGGGGTCTGTCCTCAGAGCTCCCTGAATACCCCCTTGCTGTTACGGGGTTAGGGAAGGGACCAAGAGAGTAGATGGATGCTGTTTTTGTAAGATGTAATGTACATGTGGGTTTTTAGTAAAATAGGGCATTCGTTTGAAAAAAAATATGAAAATACAGGCAGCAGCATCTCCTCAGACTACTTTGAATATATCCATCAATCACTTTACGAACAGGCATACAGGGAGAGATTGTCCCCCAGGGTATGGCACAGCCCAGGCCACTCACTGGGTACGTGACCAGTGTGAATACCCCCTTGTCTCATCTTCCTTGTTGGGAACAAAAAGCAGTATTCATCTCAAAAGGTGTGAAGACTCAATCAGATAATGGACATCTAGCACTCGGCAGGCAAAGACTACACCTTATGTGAGCTTCGTGGTATTAGCTGTTCTTCTGCTGTGGCTAAAAAGCAGCCCTTGGGAGGTAGCAGGAAGCCTGCACTCATGGGATGTGCAGGTGGGCAGCCAGTGGGGTGGGTGTTTCCTTTAAATATGTTCTCCTAGGTGTTCTGCAAGCCCTCTCCCCAGGGAGAGAATGTCTTCTGGAAAGGTGTGTGGGCATTTTGGGTTACCCCATGAAAGGAAACACTCCAAGCACATGGGCCAATTGGATATAGTGCAAGGGATTGTCCCACTCAATTAAGAATTGTCTCTTGAATAGGCCAGTAGGCATAAGAAAAGGCAATTAACGTCACTAGTCATTACGGCAATGCAAATCAAAACCGCAATGAGATACTACCTCATATCCATTAGGATGGCTATTACTAAAAAAAAACAAAAACCAAAATGATAAGTGTTGGTGATGATATGGAGAAATTGAAACCCTGACACACTGTTGCACTGTTCGTGGGAATGAAAAATGGGGCAGCCACTATGAAAAACAGTAAGACGGTTCCTCAAAAAATGAAAAGTAGAACTACCATATGATCCAGCAACCCCACTTCTGAGTATATACCCCAAAGAACTGAAAGCAAGGGCTTGAGGGACTATTCAGGCAGCCGTGCTCATAACAGCATTATTCGTGATAGCCAAAAGGTGGAAGCAGCCCATGTCCACCCACAGATGAATGGATAAACCAAATGTAGAATATACACCCAGTGGAATATTCAAGCTTAAAGAGGAAGGAAATTCTGATACATGTTACAACATGGATGGACCTTGAGGACATCATGCTACGTGAAATAAGCCAGACACAAAAGGACAGATATGTATGATTTCACTTATATGAGGGACTAGAGTAGTCAAACTCATAAAGATAGAAAGTAGAATGGTGGTTGGGGAGGGAAGGAATTGAGAGCTGTTTGGTGGGTACAGAGTTTCAGTGCGAGATGATGAAAAGCTTTCGGTGGGTGAATGGTGGTAATGGTTACACCCACAGTACAAATGCACTTAATGCCACTGAACTGTACTCTTAGAAATGACTATGATAATAGATATATGTGCATTTTGCCACAATTTTAAAAAAAGAATTGTCTGACATAAAGTGCTGAAAGCATCCCCTTGAGAGATACTGTTAGACCACCTACAAACGGTCACCTATACATATATTTGGCTATCAGAAGTTCATTCACACTTGCCAGGACTGAGTTGACCAGAGCATTTATTGGACTTACCTAGTTTTTTTTCCCCTTTGTCTCAGTTGAGAAAGAGACCTTTAAAATTAGGATACCTTTAAAATTAGGCTAAGGAACACCACCACAAAGCCGGAACCACAGAGATGGATCAGAAGGAATCACATTATTAACCTGATGCCTTTAGTTTCATGAAATTCTATTTATGCATAATAAATAATTTATAAATCACTTCTGTTAATCAATAAAATCCCCCAAGGGGCAACACCTTGGGATTTCCAGCTTCAAACAGTACTTTCGGATTTCGGTGGGGAACGGAAGAGGAAGAGGAAGCTCCTACCTTGTAGATGCAGGACTTAGCGTTCAGAAAGAAGAGCTCCACGGTGGCGTTATCCTTCAAGTACGAAATGCTTTCTATGTAGAACCTGAAAGACAAAAACCGCCGTGAACCACAGAAACGGCGACATCCAATCGGCTGTTCCCTTGAGCTGCACGACTTGAGATGCCAACTGGAATGCCCAATCCTGAGTGAGCGAAAGAGGAAGGTGCCATCAGTTGCTTTTCTATGATTCCTTTTCGAGGGCAAACAGCCTTTTTCGGGTATCTCTGCAGTGGCTCAGGACTGTCTAGCCCGACAGCCCCCACCATAGCCAAAGAACCAGCCTACTACCAACTTGGGAGCCCAGACTCTAAAACTGACCGGTCTGCTTTCTTTTTCTTTCCCTGCTTTCCAATTTTTCAGAATGTTATTTGTTCTCATTACAACTGCTTGTTTTGTCCTAATCGCTGTTGAGTTGGATTTTTTAAAGATAATTTCTTCGGCTTAATCATGTCTCTTTGAAATGGTTTAGTATGTGTCTTCCTGGGGGTAGCGAAGTGTGACTTGCTTTCCGCACATTCAGAGAGCTGGGGTAAGTGTTAACACCGTGAGCTATTAATGCATATTAAGCCAAATGAGAATTGGATTTCTAGCCAGATGGAGCTTATGGATTTTTTTCCTGAGATGAAACATGCTGACATTATTTAGGTTTACACTAAATGTGTCTTTACACATTGACTTCCGAGCTTGTTAAATTCTTCAATGAGATAATGTGCTTGTACTGTCTAAGGACCAGCCACCCTAAAGGAGCGAAACAGGGGGTGGGGGTTGGTTGAGTTGCAGCTTCTTGGAGGAGAAGGTGGTTCTGGGTGGTGGCAACCCTGAGACTGGACTCAGAGGGTACTGGGTATCTGGCTCCAGGAAACTGTACCAAGAGGAGGCAGAAGGTGAAATGAGAAGAAGCAAGTTCTATGATCTTCTAGAACAGCACTACAATCTGACCGCAAGACTCCTGGGAAGAGAGTCAAAGACCAGTGATCTAGAACCATCTCTGTGTGACTTAGGGCAAGTCACATGATCTTGCCAAGCTTCTATTTTCTAGACTGTAAAAGAAGACAGTGGGACTAGGCCAGCGGTTCACCATCTAAGAAGGCCATTGGGTTTTAAATATGGGAAACTAATTCAAATTACAACAACAACAACAGCGAAAACAATCAGCCAACACTGCATAAGGCAAACAGAACGTGTCTGTAAGTTAGGTCAAGTCCACGGCCTACCGGTTTGCCACCTTTTGTCTACAGACTAAATAAATAACGTCTTCTATCATTTTGCAAATGCATGCAGAGGCTGTTGTGTTTCATACAGTATCTGTTCGTTTAAATGCGTGAGTGACTTCAGAGTAACCTCAGACATCAGTAGGTTTTCTCAGTCTGCAGATATTATTAGTACAATTACCATCGCGTCCGGGTCTGTAATTCTCAAGGGATTACAAAGCAGTCTTCACACTTGCAAAGCCTGGGCATGAATGAGCTAGTGGGTCACCTTCCACGCCCCCTGCATCCCCCCAGCAGGCACACGCCTCCTGCTTTTGGAGCAAGTGTTTTAGGGCACGGAGGCCTCCATACACCTCCACCGCGACCTCAGAGGTAAAGTTGTACAACTTCCAGTTCTTTAATAATAGAAAACTCAAAGGCAGAAGCACATGCTACATCTCAAAGCAAAATAAATGAAGCTTTATTTAATTTTTTAAAGCTAATCCGTATCCTTTACAAAGGGCCTTTGGCAAAGGGCAACGAGAATAACAAAACAAGTGGAAGGAAGGAAAGAAGGAAAACACAGGAGAAGGGAGGTGAGGGAGGGTAACCCTGATATCGGAACATTAGCAGAGTCCTCCTGAGGTTGACAGCAACCTCGGTACTCTAATGATAATTTTGAATCTAAATCTGTAGGGTCTGAAATAATTTTAAAAGCAATACCATCCATCTTTATGTCATCTGCTTTTGCTCTTGAGAATAAAGGAATGAAGACATTCTACGTCCCTCCCCACCCTCATCCCAATTTTCTCCTGCATAGTGTATTAAGAAAACAAAACACTTCCCTTGTCTTTCCGATTCTCTCATAACAGAAAACTGAAATGAGGCAGCAAATGACACACCTTTGGGGACAGCATTCATTTCCACCGGGCTACGTGGTCTGGCCCTAACAGAGGCAGAGCAGGCCCAGGAAAAAACAAGCTTATTTTGAGATGAAGGAAAAAAATATCACCTCCTTTACACAGAATTGGAAAGTGGTTTCCTGTTTGCTTTTCTCACCGAGACAACAGCCTGGAAAACCCTGTGAGTTCCGGGCCTGTCCTGCTATTGTTGCGTTACACTCGGATATTTAGCTCATCCGGAATTTCCAACCCTGCCAGGGAGTCAGAAACGCCTGGAGAGAAACAGACCTCAGACACCTCCATCCGCACAGGGAGAGAGACACAGCTCACACCGGGGCCCCGGGGAGACGGGAGCATTGATGGTGCGAGTGAAAGCCAAGATGTTTCTTTTCTTTTTCAAAAATTCAGTTGTTTTTCTGATTTTCTTGAGAGTCCTGCCAGAGGTCCTCCTCTCTGGCAGTAGGTGGCGATGTTGCATTTCCGTAACTATCGGTGTGGGGACAGAGGGTTTCCGCAGTTCACAAAGAACATTCCAGGTCTCTGGGAAGACCCGGGGAAATGATTGCTCTTAGAGTCAGAGGGTCTGCATGGTCGATTCCGAGTCTGGTTCTGTATTAACTATGTCACCTCCAGGGGCTCTCACACCCAGGGCCACTATTCCCCCGCCCTAATCACCCCAGGAACACGTACCACACAACTAGCGACAGCCCCGTGCCCCAGAGCCTGCTGACATTATTCAAACTAGCCAATCCTAAGTCTGCTTACCTGGCCTCGCCCTCCCACAGAAACCACAATAAAGGCTCCCGTCCACGGGTGCCCTCACTCCGTCTGGTTCCTCCCTGTGTCGTCCTGCGTGGCGTGGCGTGGCGTGCCGCTCCCCCCGAACTGTGAGTAACAACTATCTTTTCAACGGCTGTCCTCTCCTGACCTGCTGGCCTCACTGCTGCTGAATAACAATAAAACCTACCTTCTAAAACAGGTTTTTCAGCACATGTAGCAGGGCTAAATATTAGGGCTTCTTTTTGAGTTAAAAGGAACAAGCCTCTAACCGAGGGCAACCGTAGCTAAGAAGTTCCTGGACTCCAGATTGGAGCAGTATCACATTCAAGCCAATGCAGATGATCCAGGCCTGAGAACGTCTTACCCGACAGTGTGTACTAGGAACAAGTATATGCTCCCTGCTTACGTGGGGGTTTTTGTTTGTTTTTTTTTTTAAGACAAGGTCTTGCTGTGTCGCCCTGGGGAGAGTAGAGTGGCATCATCCCAGCTCACAGCAACCTCAAACTCCTGGGCTCAAGCGATCCTCCCGCCTCAGCCTCCCAAGTAGCTGGGACTACTACGGGCATGCGCCACCATGCCTGGCTAATTTTTTCTGTATACATGTTTTTAGTTGTCCAGCTAATTTCTTTCTATTTTTAGTAGAGATGGGGTCTCACTCTTGCTCAGGCTGGTCTTGAACTCCTGAGTGATCCTCCGGCCTCGGCCTCCCAAAGTGCTAGGATTATAGCCGTGGGCCACCGGACCCAGCCAGTTTACTACTTTATATTACAGTTGTCTCATTTTCATGTTAGTTTTTGCATGTTACAGCCACA
>CAUYSK010004286.1:0-14307 GCA_963575035.1 Avahi laniger | reverse complement strand
CATTACATAATGACCATCTTTGTCTTTCTTTACTTTTGTTGATTTGAAGTCTATGTTATCTGATAAGAGAATGGCTATATAAGATTTCTTTTGGTTTCCATTTGCATGGAATGTTGTTTTCCCTCCCTTCACCTTGAGTCTGAATGAATCCTTGTATGTTCGATGTGTTTTTTGGAGACAGAAGATACTTTGCTTATATTTTTTTATCCATTCAGCCAGCCTATGTCTCTTAAGTGGGGAGTTTAAGCCACTCACATTTATTGAAAGAATTGTTAAATGGGGTGGATTTGTGTTCATCTTGTTGAGTAGAACTTTATTGCTTTGTTTTACCTCTTGAGCCATTGTGGTACCTGGGCTCTGACCTTTACCTTTCATGAGATTTTATACTGGTTAGTGTCTAGTTGTTCTGATCCACATGTATAATGTGGTTCTGAGTACTTTCTGCAGGGCAGGTCTGGTCTTGACAAATTCTCTCAGTGTTTGCTTGTCTGAAAAGTCTTTATTTCTCCCTCATATAAGAAACTTAGTTTTTCAAAATACACAATTCTAGCCTGGCCATTGTTCTTTTTGAGAAGACTAAGAATGGGGCCTCAATCCTTTCTGGCTTATAAGGTCTCAGTTGAGAAGTTTGCAGTTAGTCTGATGGGTTTTCCTTTGAAAGTTACCTGATGTTTTCACCTTATGGTTTGCAGGAGTTCCTCCTTTGTATTGACTGTGGCTAGTTTGATGACTATGTATTGTGGTGATTGCCTTTTTGTGATGAAATCTCCCAGATGTTTGTTGATCTTCTCATACCTGGATGTCTAAATTTCTAGTATGACCAGGGAAGTTTTCCTCAATTATTCCCTCAAATTGATTTTCCAACCCTGTGTGTTTTCTTCTTCACCCTCAGGGATGCCTGTGATTCTTATGTTAGGCCTCTTTATAGAATATCATATTTCTTGTAGGCTTTATTCATTTATCTTAATTTTCTGTTCTTTGACTGACTTGTTTAATTCAAAAGTGTTGCCTTCAAGCTCTGAGATTCTTCTGCCTGGTCTAGTCTATTCTTTAAAATGTCAATTCCATTTTGCATTTCCTTGAATGAATTTTTCATTTCCAGAAGTTCTATTTGATTTTTTTTAATAATTTGATTTCTTTAGTGAATTTTTCATTCATTTCCTGTATTGTTACTGTGGTTTCTTTGTGTTAGTTTCCATTTTCTCTTGTATTTCATTGAGTTTCCTTATAATCCATGTATGGAATTCTTTATCTTCCATTTCAATATTTTCATTTTGGTTGGTATCCATTGGTAAAGAGTTGTTATTTCCTTTTGGGGGTGTCCTTTTGCTCTGATTTTTCATATTTCTGGAGTTCTTTCACTGATTCTTTTTCATGTAGCCTCTCTGTCAAGTCCTGGCGGGGTACCAGGCCTGGTTTGTGGGCTTGGGGGTACAAGGCTTGTCTTCTGTCCCTGTAGATCAGTCCCTGACTGTGCCAGGGAGAAGAGTGCTGCTCCTGTGTTGCCTATGGGGTGATCAAGGAGGTTTGATGATCCTCTTGGATTGCCTCTGTCCTGCTGTCTTCACCTCTTCCCAGTAGCGTGAGTTGTGTTGGGTCCCTCACCTTAATCTCCAAGATGGTGGATGGTACTTATGAGTATGAATTAGCCACAGCCTGTTTGCTTGAGTTGGAAGATGCTATGATGATCTATAGAATTGTTCTGCCTGTCATTGGTTGATGTTTGTGTGAAAGAGCCAACTTCTTTTGTGCCCGTGGTAGGCTCTGGTCTCCCAGAGCCTCCACTCCAGGTGGAGTACTTGAATGCCCCAAGCTTTAGGAGGGACCCTGTAGCTCCCAGGGGTTTGCTTGATCTCTCCCACCACCGAGATTGAGGGAGCCTGAAAGGCTTTGCTCTGCAAAGCCTTTGCAGGGCTCAGAAGTTGCTTTTCTGGCCACTAGGGGGAGCCACTGGTGGGAGGGTCAGGACAAGCTCTCCAAACCAGGAAGTTTGTTCACTCGGGAGGGGCCTAAATGCTTGCGTGCTAAGACCTCTGGCTGGGATCTTTCCATTTTTATTGGTAGCACAGTGTTTTTTGCGGGGAGGGATGGACACTTTCCCAAATTGCCACTCCTTGGACCCCCACAGAACACTCCGGTCAGATCAGTCCAAGTGTGCTTCCTTATTACCCAAGTCCTGTTCCCAATCCTCCCCCTGGTCTGTGTGTCTGACTCACTAGTGTGCGTCTCTGTGAAACGCAGTGGGCTGGGAGTTCCCACATTATGCACCTCTGTTTCACTACAAGTCCTCAAAGGAAGAGGTGTCTACCCCTCTATCTGTAGGACCTCAGCCTGGAGCATGCACCTACTGGAGAGAAGAGACCACTCATGATCTTCTTGGCACAAACTGCTCTCCCTGTTGTAATGAGTTCGGGGCGGTGCCTCAGCACCCGGTCAGCCGGCATGCCTCGGTGAGAAGCATTTGGTTGCCATGGAGCCAGGGGCTGGGTTATTCCTCTGCAAATGCCACACCTGTATCCAGTATAATGGTTCTCCAGGTGGCAGGGGGAATGGGTGAGCTCCTAGATCCTTGTTCCTCAGCACGCCACTACATTTTCCGTCAGATGTATCCACCTGGGCTTCCTTGCCACCTGAGTCCAGCTCTGAGACGTCTCCCCTGCATCCTTCTTCACCCCTCTCATGTCTGGGGGCCACTAGGACCAACTTGCTTATCTAAGCCACTGGCGTGTGACCCCACCCGAAAGAAGCTGCCATTCACTAACTTCTCAGCTCAAACTATTGTCATGGTTGTAATGGGTGGGGAAGGGTCTAGGGCTCCTGATCAGCCCGAGCTCAAACTGCTTTCTCAATTGAAGCAGTTAGGGGAGGTGCAGGGGAGGGAGTGTCTACATGGAAGAAAGCTGGGACTCCAGCCTCTTGTGGCACTCTCCCAGGGGGAGCCCCTCACGGCCTGCCCTAACTCTTGGGGCTCACTAGTTCACCCCACTATTCCTTACTTGCCACCATGCCTGGGTTCATGGAGGGTGGAAAGCCTTCCATAAGCTTAGTGGTCTGCTGTTCACTGAAGGTGCATGGAAGGGGAAGAGAATCACGCCTTACCCTTTCACTGGGCTCTGAGGCTCTATGGGCTGATCCTTGCTATCTTCTCCTCTTTATCCTCTTCCTTCTCAGCTTTGCAGTTTTTCTCTGCGGGGTGCCCAGATGTCTCTGTTGTCACTCTCTGTGAGCCTGAGCTGCATCTCTTTTCCCCTCTCCTCAATGCGATATCCAACCTTCCTGCCGGGACAGTCTGACGAGTGATGTCTCTAGTCAGCCACCTTGGTTCTTCTCTCTCACTGCTATAGCTTTATAACCTACACTATTGCCTGGTGTGTAGACAGTACTCTGGGAATAGTTATTGAAACAAACTGAATTAATTGGCCGTTTTGATATTGTGTACATAGGATTTCATTTCTCTTCTTGGCTTAGAGCTCAGTGGATATTTAGTACTAATGGAATTTCTAGCCATTATGGAATGTATGTGATAGAAGAAACCCCAGCATCCAAATATTACAAGTTCTTTATAACACATTATCCATTTGGCTGTGGTTTGCTTAGTCATGTTCAAAGATCTGTGATTTGTTTCTTTCTTGTCTCTTAGGCTGCCTTAGGCTGATGTTACAAGAACTTTAAAGCAATCATCTTTGGCAACTGAGCTCTTGGCTGATCATCTTTATACTATTAAGAGATACTTGTCCCGATAGGTATCAGAACATAGGGAAGAAGTTATCAGATCTCTTGGCTTGCTAATACATAAGGGAGGAAGTTGATAAGGCTCAAAAAGGTGACTCTATGATATGTGTGTCTTTTAAAAAAATTTTTTTTTACCGTTTGAACTGTACTTGAAGTGTTCTAGTAGTAATAGTTTGGGTAGAAAAAATTAACAGTGATAGTAATTTTAATGCTCATAATTACTGATGACTCAGTCTTACTTCCTGGAAGCAGTAAACTTTTACATTCTTGCAACAATGCAAAAATAGGATTTCTTTTTTTTTATTAGCTATAGAACATGAGCCATAAATGGGAAAAGATTCCAGGTTTTTCTTTTTACTCCAAAGAAAGCAGAAATTTAGATACAGAAATCACCCATTATAAAGCACTTTGGGTCAAATCAAGGCTCTAACAAACACAGTAATTTATTGCAGTCAGTGGGTTTCTTATGATGTGAGTGTGATGGCAGTCCCTTAGCATCGGTGCTGTAATGGTTTCTCCACATACCAAAATGTTTAGCAAAGCTGCTTGTTTCTCTGCACTTTTATCATATGCACATGGGAATGGTCAACTGTGAGCTGAGGAAATAAAGATTTTCATAACTCAATTGCATTTGACTTTATTAACTTTAATTTATGAAATAGAGATTTTGTTTAATTGGAAAGAGAGAGACGAGCTTTTGGAATATTTTTTCAGTGGTATAAATAAAAAGTAACCTCAACTGCAATTTTGTCAATAACAAAAATGTATCATAAATCTAAACACAGCTGTTTTGTTCTCCTATTTAGGCGGTGTGGCATGAACCTCAGAATGAAAACCAGCATGAAAATATTATTTAAGTACTGCTGAAAGGCCTCATACCACTCTTCCAGCATCATATAAAACTAAGACCTGACCTTTCCATGCTCATTAGACTCTGCTAAGTCTCTTTGTGCAACACTGGGGCTTCCATTCCTGCCAGTGTGGCCCAAGGGACCAAACAATTCCCCTGTAATTTCTTCTCACTTCTGTTACTGCTGACTAGGTATTACATTTGGCCAACAAAGTGACTGAATTTCAAAAAGCTCAAAGCGGGAGGCACATGAAGTAATGCTGCTTTTCTCATAGGAAAGCTTCAACAGAATCCAAGATTAAGGATGACAGGCAAGCGGTTGGGTAATGTAGTTGAAAGTGCTGATAGCCACATTAGCTAGAATGCATTTTTGGCTTTGTAACAAAGTCCAAAATAATAATGGCTTAAAAACAGAAGTTCATTTATTTTACAAGAATAGTCAAAGGGTAAGCAGACCAGGGCTGCAGGCTGCACTTCATCCAGGACTCACCCTCCTTCTACACTGTTGCTCTGCTATTCTTAACTTGTGGCTTCCATTTCATGGCCTAAAAGAGCTGCTTTAGCTCCCACCATCCTGTCTGCCTTCTAGCTGGAAGTAAGGGACAAAGGTGAAGTGGAGAGAATGGTCTTTCTGTTAATATCATGACACAGAATTTGTGCCCATCATTTCCACTCATATCACTTAAGTCAGAACTTAGTTATATGAACCAACCTAGCTGTAGGAAATTTGAGAAAAGAAGTGTGATTGAGTGATCTAACCAAAATCAGGGGCTTTTCAATTAAAGAAAAGGAACAACGGATTTTGGGAGATAACTGATATCACTATAATCACTGCTGATAAAAACAGGATATAGGGAAATAATGTGGTACAGGGGTAAGTAGATAATTATCCTTTAGTCCTGGCAACCTGTACGTGTACAAGATACAGAGACCAATTATGGTTAACTAAAATTGAAAAGGTATTTTCTAGGTGGACATCCTTTAGATCACAGAATTGATGAAAGGTTGGAAAACCAGGCACAAAATGTAGCTCAAGATGTAGCTACAGACATACCCAAATCACACTGTAGAATACTCTGCTTATAATTGTGCCACTGATGATACCACTCCTGGACTCTTAGATTCTTGATTCTGTTGCCAACATTATCACTGAAAACGAGATACTGGATGCTACTAAAGCTGGAAACTATGAACTGTCTCTCTTTTGAATCCTCATGCCAGACTCAAAATCCCAGATAGCACACCAGGTTTGTTGAGCTTAGCACATGAGTCTGCACCCTGGTTGCCAGGGGGCTAGGAGTGTAAGTATTTGGCCTTCTAGACATTGGCAACTCTGTCTCCCACGGAGACTGACTCACACAATTGTGGACTGTAGAGGACATTTTGTCTGGGAACAGTTTCTTGTTTTTTTTCTCAGAATATGCCTGTGGGCTTGAACGCGAGTCCAGGGCGCCCTGATCTGAAAACAGTAAGGGCTAGAGAGTTCAGGATGAAAACATCTGCTCTCTGGAGACGAAACAACAAGGAAAAGGACGTGTTGAGTCGGGACAGTGTGGGAACAAAGAAATTATGGTGGGACAGCTGCCAAACAGGCTGTGTTAAAAATAAAGAAACTACAGCAAGAAGTTGCTGCAGTCTTGTACTGTCTTTGTGTGTGTCTGTGTCTCTTTGTCTCTGTGTTCATTCCTCGTCCCTGGAAATGGGCCACGACAGTGGAAACAAAGCAAAGAAAGGAATTAATTTTCTGAGAAGCCGTTTTGAAAGATGCCAAAATGTACATTATATAATGACCAATATATTTTTCAAATTGAGCAAAAATAGTGTAAATCCTTAAGTGTATGGCGTCGGAGTTAGGAAAACCTAGGTTCTAGTCATTGTTCTATAAAATCAGGGTATTAATAATGCCTGCCTATTTCCTAGGGATTTGTGGATAGCAATGTAAAGTTGAGGAATAAATTGAGGAAAAAGGGGATATATATGCACACATTGATTTCTAAATATAGTTTAAGATTTTTGAATACTTTCTTCCCATCTATGCAGTCTTAATATCATTCATTCATCTAGTATCATTAACTGATTAGCAATTATTTCAATTTAGCCAACCAATAAATATATGCTGATTGTTTTGTGAAAATCCTGGGACAATATAGAAAAACTATCCCCCAAAATGAGAGACCAAAGAATGACTCAAACAAAACCAGCTTGATGAGTTAGATGAGTTTATTAGAGATTACTTACTAGGACACTTGTTCCGGGGTGGCACAGGAATTTCTTCCATAGGGGCTTCTTGCTAGCAAAATGCTCAACTGCTCACCCTGTGGTATTACCTTAAATCTCTTCCTAGTGAGTGATGCAAAGTTTTTACATTGTATCTTTGCTCGTTCACAGTGAAACAAATTGTCCAGGAGCAGTACCATCATCATACGCTATCAAGCAGCCCATATTATGTTACGATATCACTAGGAAGGGATTTTAGTATTATAGTTAGCTAAAGGGCCCTATAGGACAGCCAAAGCTGCTCTGAAGTAGTCAGGACCAGTTTTGAGCTGGTTGTTTTGGGACAAGAAAGTACTGGACACCCCCCCTCCCCATCCCCCCAAGTAGTTATCTTGGTACCTACCTCATCTACTTTGTAACAATTTTGCTGAGCACTCCAGGCTAGCACAGTGCTATGTGGTAGGGAATCTCCATTTTCCCCTCACTGATACTCTAAAATCAATTTGAAATCCTGTAATCAGCAAGGTTGACAATTGGGCCTATTTCATACTCATCATAAACTTACCCAGATTATAAGTTGTGTTAAGAAAACATTGTACATTACTTTTTACAATGGATAAAAGAAAACTTGTCTCTACAATCTGAAAGTACAAAGAATAACATCTCAAACACATATTTCCACAATAGTTCTCCAAAAATATTGGTAAGTGAATGGCTTTTGTTTCCTTCTCTCAGAAGTGAATTTTCCTTGACAACACATTTGCCTTTATAATACAGGCATTTGAAGCTCAATTATTTCCACCAACCACTTCAAACTTTCACCTCCAAAAAACATTGTAAGCAGCATTAAAAAGAATGACAAAAGCAGACTTAAATATCTCTGTAGGCTGCCAAAAATGCAGGTTGGGTGGTGTTCAGCACCTGGGAAATTTGTTAAGACCATATGGACTGTCAAAAGTTCAGTATACTAGAGAAGAAAACTCTAATGATGACATTAAATTATAAAAAAATTATAAACAGTGGCTCTAGGGGAAAAAGCTGCAGTTTCTGCTGCTAACAGAGAAATTACAAACTAAATTATAAACTCGTGCATCAGGCAACCAAGCAAAGAGACAGAACTGGAAAGAATTCTTTGGGAAAATGAGATCAACATCCTTTTACTTGATTTTATAGTTCTTAGGGATTTTAGGTTTACATATGTTGTGACGTGCATATAAAGGGGTGAAGTCAATGTAGTAAAATGAAAATTATGCTTTTTACTTGATTTTTGTTATTTAAAAGGAAGATTACTATTTGTCAAAATGTCTATATTAGCAAAATTAACACAAATTATGAATGATATAAAATTATGAAAACATTTTACAATTACCTCAGATAGCTTTTTAAAATTAGAATTTGTACACTGCGTTTCAGTAATCATTTTTGAGCTCTATGAACAAGAGTAAATTCTATAAATATTGCTTTTATATTAATATATTTCCAAGGTATAACTAATTTTATTCATTTTCTTTAGATTCATTACATAAAACCTAAAATTGATTTAGGAGATCTATCTACCCACCTACCTATTTATCTTTCTCTCTTCCCAAGTTCCACATGATGGTATGAAAAGATTGGAAAATCTACTTTTGTTAAATTTATGAGAATATAAGAATATTATAATGTCATATATTGGCCAAGCGAATATAAGATATTACCGGAATATTTCTCTGCTATCCAAGAATAGAGGAAAAGTATTTAAACATTTGTAAAATAAAAGAGGAAAACTATAAAATGAAGGCAGGCAACATATATGATAATGTGTTAAAAGAGAGTTTAAATTTTTTTTATTTGATCGGCCAACATTTATTGAATGATTTTCATATTCCAGATACTATATTAGGAATTGTGACAATGGAAGAAGCAGAAAGAGTATAACTCTCCCGTTATACTTTATAAAACATAAATTATGATGACATAAGTGCAACAAATGAAACATATATGGCCAGTAAAGTGATGCAGAAAAATAAATTATTAATTCCAGGTAGAATTTAGGACAGTAATTCTCAGAGTGTGGTTTCCAGGCTAGCAGTACCAGCATTGCCTGGGAATGAGTTAGAAACTCAAATTTTCCAGTCTTAGCCTAGATCTAGTGAATAGGAAACTCTGGGACTAAAGCCTAGCAATCTTGTCTTAACAAGTCCTCCAGGAGAATCTGATACATACTAAAATTCGAGAACAACTGAGTTAAGAAAAAAGTATGAAGAGGATATGCTTAATCAGGGTTTTGTAGGATGAATAGGAATTTTCCTGGATTATTAGAAGATATGCGAAACATTTTTAAGCTTGTTTGAGAAAATAATATGAAAAGTCAAAGAGGTCTTAAGAGTATTATTCTGAGAACTAAAATTGTCTGAGTATATCTACATGAAGGGTAAAAGTAGTACAACATAATTCCTCCCATTTTTCAAACTTAGAATTCTGGTATAATCTTTTTTTGAGACAGAATCTCACTCTCTTGCCTGGGGCGAGTGCCATGGCGTCAGCCTAGCTCACAGCAACCTCAAACTCCTGGGCTCAAGCAATCCTTCTGCCTCAGCCTCCCGAGTAGCTGGGACTACAGGCATGCGCTACCATGCCCGGCTAATTTTTTCTATATATATTTTTAGCTGTCCAATTAATTTCTTTCTATTTTTGGTATAGACAGGATCTTGCTCTTGCTCAGGCTGGTCTCGAACTCCTGAGCTCAGAATGATCTGCCCGCCTCGGCCTCCCAGAGTGCTAGGATTACAGGCATGAGCCACTGTGCCCGGCCTTGGTATAATCTTTTGATGCTTCATTTTTCACCCTATCTCCTGAATGAATCACCAATTTCTACAATTTTTCCTTTTTTACAAAATTTTTTATTTCAAAAATTTATGGAGTTTTAGTGTTTTTTGTTATGTGGATAAATTATGCTGAAGTCAGGGCTTTCAGTGTACCCACCACTAGAAAAGTGTATGTTGTACTTGATAGGTAGATTTTTATCCCTCACCCCTTCACCCTCCTCCAATGGTCATACTATTCTTTATGATCATATATATCCTTTGTTTTAGCTCCCACTTATAGGTGAGAACATGTGGTGTCTATTTTATCATTCTTGAGATACTTGGGATATTGGTCTCTAGTTACATCTAAGTTGCTGCACAAGGCATAATTTCATTCCTTTTTATGGCTGAGTAGTATTCTATGGTATGTATATACCACTTTTTCTTTACCCATTCATCAGTTGATGGGCACTTAGGCTGATTCCACATCTTTGCTATAATGAATTGTGCTGGGATAAACATTCAGGTACATATGTCTTTTTGATAAAATGACTTCTTTTCCTTTGGGTAGACCCCCAGTAGTGGGACTGCTGGATTGAATGGTAGGTCTACATTTTGTTCTTTGAGGAATCTCCATACTGCTTTGCATCATGTTTGTACAATTTTTACATTCCCACCAACAGTGTATAAGTGTTCCCTTTTCACTACAACTGCCCCAGAATCTACTGTTTTTTGACTTTTTAATAATGGCCATTCTGGCAGGGGTGGCACAGGGGTGGTATCTCATTGTGGTTTTAATTTGCATTTCCCTGATAATTAGTGATGTTGAGCATTTTTTCATATGTTTGCTGGCCATTTGTCTATCTTCTTTAGAAAAACTGCTGTTCATGTCTTTTTCCCACTTTTTAATGGGATTGTTTTTTTCTTGCTAATTTGTCTGTGTTCTTTGTAGATTCTGGATATTAGCCCTTTGTCAGAGGTATAGTTTGTGAATATTTTCTCCCATTCTGTAGGTTGTCTATTTTCTCTGTTGATTATTTCCTTTTATGTGCAGAAGACTTTTAATTTAATTTAGTACCATTTATATATTTTTGTTATTGCTCTATTTTCCTTTGGGGTCTTAGTCATAAATTCTTTGCATAAGCTGATGTCTAAATGTGTTTTTACATTTTCTTCTAGAATTTTTATGATTTAAAGTCTTACATTTAAGTCTTTTATCCATCTTGAATTAATTTTTGTATGGCAAGAGACAGGGGTCCTGTCTCATTCTTCTGCATGTAGCTATTCAATTTTCCAGCACCATTTATCGAATAGGGCCTCCTTTCCCCAGTGTATAATATTGTCTTCTTTGTCAAAGATCAGTTGATTGTAGGTAAATGGTTTTATTTCAGGGTTCTGTATTCTGTTCCATTGGTCAATGTCTCACTTTTATGCCAGTACCATGTTGTTTTGTAATATAATTTGAAGTCAGGTAAAGTGATGCTTCCAGATTTGTTCTTTTCACTTAAGATTTCTTTGGCTATTTGGACTCTTTTTTGGCTCCAAATGATGCTTATAATTATTTTTTTCTAGGTCTGTGAAACAGGATGTTGGTATTTTGATTGGGATTACATTGAATTTGTAAGTCACATTGGAGCATCTGGACATTTTAACAATGGTGATTTTCTGAATCCAAGAGCATGGGATGTTTTTCCATTTGTTTGTGTCATCTCTGATTTCTTTCATCAGTGTTTTGTAGTACTCCCTGTAGAAATATTTCACCTCCTTGGTTAAACATATTCCTAGGTATTTTATTTTCTTTGTAGCTATTGTAAATGGTATTGAATCCTTGATTTGACTCTGAGCTTGACTGTTATTAGTATATAGAAAAGTTACCAATTTGCATACATTGATTTTGTAACCTGAGACTTTGCTGAATTTATCAATTACAGAAATCTTTTGGTGGGGTCTTTAGGGTTTTCTGGATACAAGGTCATATCATCAGCAAACAGGGATAGTTTGGCCTCCTCTTTCCTGATTTAGGTGTTCTTTATTTTTTTTGTTGCCTGATTGCTCCGGCTAGGACTTCTATCACTATGTTGAATAGAAGTGGTGATAGTCAGCACCCTTGTCTTGTTTTAATTGATTTATTTAGATCATTTACATTGAATTTTATAATTATTAATATGGTTGAATAAATCGATCAGTTGCTAGTGGCTTTCTGTTTGTTCCATATGTTTTTTATATTGTTTCTATTTTCCTGCCCCTTTAAAAGTTGTTTTTATGATTGCATTTTATCTCTACTATTGGCTTTTTTACACTTCTTTTTAAACATTTTTATTGATTTCTTTAGTTTTCAAAATATACATCTTTAGTCAAAGCTTGCCATCACATATATTACTTCATGTGAAATGTAAGAATCTTATAACAATGTACTCCCAATTATCTGTGCTCTCAATCCTTGAAGCTGTTGTCATGCATTTTACTTTTACTTATGCAATAAAAACATAAAATACTGATTCTATTATTGCAAGAGAGTAACCAAAAATGAGGAAAACCAGAATTATGTATTTTCTTGCATTTATTTGGTTTCCATAGTGCTGTATTTCTTTGTGTAGATCCAAGATTCTGCCTGGTATCATTCTTTTTACTTACTTTCTTTCTTTTTTTTTTTTTTGCTAAAAAAAATTCCTTATAATTATTTTCTGTGGGAAATGAATCCTCTCAGTTTTTGTCTCAAAAATTTTTCTCCTTCTCTTTTTTTTTTTTTTTTTGAGACAGGGTTTCACTGTGCTGCCCCGGCTAGAGTGCCGTGGCATCAGCCTAGCTCACAGTGACCTCAAACTCCTGGGCTCAAGCAATCCTTCTGCCTCAGCCTCCTGAGTAGCTGGGACTACAGGCATGCGCCACCATGCCCGGCTAGTTTTTTCTATATATTTCCAGATAATTTCTTTCCATTTTTAGTAGAGACGGGGATCTCGCTCTTGCTCAGGCTGGTTTCGAACTCCTGAGCTCAAACAATCCACCCGCCTCGGCCTACCAGAATGCTATTGTATGTTGTTTTGACTTGCATAGCTCTTGATAAGCAGTCTCCTGTACATTTTGCCTTTGTTCCTCTGTGTATAATATGTAGCTTTTCCCTGACTGCCTGCAAGAATTTATATCTTTGGTTTTCAGCAGTTAAAGTATAACGTATCTAGGCATTTAAAAAAATATTTATTCTCCTTGATGTTTTCTGAGCTTCTTATATCTATGTTTGATATCTTTTATTAATTTTGGGAAATTCCTGACCATTATTTCTTCTAGTATTTTTCCCTGCTTTATTTCTCCTTCTGAGACTCTAATTACATAAAGTTAAGCTTTTTATTATTGTACCACAACTCTTGGAGTCCCTGTTCTATTTGTTTGATGGTTTTTACTTTTTTATCTTTGTGTTCCTGTTAGGATAATTTCTATTGACCTATCTTTAGTTCATGGATTCTTTTCTCAGCTGACTGGAGTATACTAATTAGCCCATTAAGGGCTTATTCATCTCTGTTACTATATTTTTTATTTGTAGCATTTATATTTGATTCAGTTTTACGGTTTCCAGCTTTCTGCTGAAATTTCCCAATTGTTTATGAATGTTGTCCACTCTTTCTACTGTAGTGGTTACCATATTAATCATATTTTAAATTCTTTGCTAATTGCAGCATTTAGGTTATATCTAAGTCTGGCTCTATTAATTACTTTGTCTTTTGACAAAGTGTTATGTATTCTCACTTATTTGTATTATTTCTTTTGTTTGAATGTTGGACATTTAATGTAGAACAATAGAGACTGAGAATAACAGTATTTATGCTTGGAAATGTCAACCTTTTGCTAGGTTTTAGAATGGTGGTGGATATTGAGTCAATCTAATCAGTAGTTGAGCTGGGTATGGTTTTGTTACAATTGCCATCCTCAGCCCACCACAGGCTTGAAATTTCTTGTTCTTAGAGTGGTAGCTAGTTTGTTGGAGAATTGTTATCAATATCTGTTCCATCTTCAGCCTTAGGTCTTCCCTTTGTGCCTTTGCCTCAATCAGGGTCTCTTTCTAAGCCCTTGTCCCTCTCCTAGCAATGGACTGCCATTACCTGTTACTCATAACTGCTAGCTTGGTTGTACTGTGTGGGTGCAGGACATTCTTTGTTGTACTATTTCAGCCTGAATCGTATGCAACTACTGTGTCCCTGAGCTTTGGAGGTGGGAACTTTTCAGTGATTCTTCTAGTTCCCCATCTGTAGGAGACCAGTAATCATCTGAGATCAGGATGACTTCTTGCCCTATCTGGAGGAGCACAGAATTTTTTCTAGTCCCTTTCTCTAGCTGCATAGGTCTTGAGTTTTTACCCAAGAGAAAGTGGCTTTGCTGTATCTTCCATCAGCAGTTTAAGGCTTTTGTTATCTAAGGAAAATAGGGAGAAGAATCCAGGTGGAGCTTTGTACTTTTACTCCAGTAGATATTCCCTTCCCTTAGGCCCTCTCTATAGGAAAGACTTTCTTCTAACTCTTTACTTGCCCCCAGTCTTTCTGTTAGTACCTGGAAAGGTCCATGGAGGAGAACCTGTGAATGGGTAAAAACTCCCTTTGTGTTTGTGGCTCATAGGATTTCGATTCTCTCACATTAGGTAACACTTGGCTTTTTAGCAATTTGTTAAAAATTTTGGTTGTTTTCTTCCAATCATCTTATATGCTTTCTGGTGTTTTCTCTAGGTAAGTTAGG
>CAUYSK010004285.1:0-25552 GCA_963575035.1 Avahi laniger | reverse complement strand
CAATTAATTTCTTTCTATTTTTGGTAGAGACAGGGTCTCGCTCTTGCTCAGGCTGATCTCGAACTCCTGAGCTCAGAACGATCCGCCCACCTCGGCCTCCCAGAGTGCTAGGATTACAGGCGTGAGCCACCGCGCCCGGCCGGAATAAATCTATTAACAGAAGTAAAACACTAGACCAAGGTCTGGCATAGAGTAAGTGTTCATTAAATGTTAGTTATTATTATTGTTTCCCCAGTCTTCTTTATTGGGCTGCGGGTAATGTTTTTTACGTACTGTTAACACCCTACCAGCCTTTTCTTCAAGTGTGCTGTAAGGGACCACTCTGGAAATCTTATTTGCCTCGGTTTGTTGTCACTTTGCAATGTGTGTACAAGTGAAATCACTGTAACAGTAACTAAAAGCAGAAATAATTCAGCACATTATATTATCCCTAGACAATAGAATGTAATCCAATCACATTAACCCACAATTTTTCCTTGTGACTGCCCTTCTGCCTAAATATTATTCAAATATTTCATCAGACCACATTTTACCAGTAATCTCTGAAAACAAACATACTTCATGTTCCTTGGACAGAGATAAAAGGAACCTTATGTAACATCATTGCAAATGAATCTGATCTCTGTGGTCTTTATTCAGTTAGATAAGACTAGAACTTCAACTAAATAAAAAAACTTAAAAAATTGGTAGGAAGTGGCTGTGATTGTTTTTTCCCTTTCCTCAGGACTTCCCTACAGGGTTGTTTAAAGGTTTGACTTGGGTTCCAGGGTTTTCAATTTACAACACAGGTGACTTCAGGCAAATTTTTCAACTTTGCCGACTCTTGCCTTCCTCTAAGCACTGTACTTAGAAGTACTTTTTCCGGTTTATGAAAATGCCAATATCATTTAATGTCTCACAGTTTTGTAACAAAATCAAGAGGCAGAATTATTACTTTTATCACTTATAAATGGAAAAATTAAATGGCTTTCCCAAGTTAACAAGTAGGTCATCGGTACAGATTTGTTATCACAGATTTTTTTTTTCCATCATACTGTGTTACTTAAGTTATCAGAATAAAAAAGTGCTGTTCTTTGAAAAAAGAATATTTAAACAGGTCAAGACCACAAAGTGGTTCACAAGACATTAATCTTCTAGATTTATATGTTAATTCTAAGAATATTTTAATATATTATTCATTATACAACATCTTCTATTTTAGTCACATTTGTAAGTATCTCTTGGTCTATAAAGAACCAAAGAGAAGATATCAAAATATTCAAAGTATTTCTAAATTTTCCATATTAGTAAACTCTTAAGCATCATAAATTTCACCAAAGAAGTACTTCTCATCCATAAAAAGGAACAAAATTGTGTTTTCTGCAGGAACTTGATGGAACTGGAGACTATTATCCTGAGTGAAGTATCTCAGGAATGGAAAAGCAAACACCACATATACTCTCTAATAACTGGAGCTAACTGATGGGCACACACGGGCACAAAGAGATATAGAGGTCATAGGAAATCGAGAAGTGGGGTAGGAAGGGAGGGAGGGGTAAACACCTACCTATTGGGTACAATGAACATTATTGGGTGAGAGGCACACTAAAAGCCCTTACTTAAGCATTATAAAAGGTATCCATGTAACAAAAACATTTGTACTTGCTTAATATTTTGAAATTAAAAAAGAAAGTTCACCAAAGAAATGCCTTTAAGATTAAATGATGGATTTAAATAAAGGTATAGATCATTTGTATTTTAATATATGCTTCAATTAAAAATTATAATTTGAAATATAATGTTCTTTTTAATAACCAATTGCCTCTTTCTATAAATAAAAATTCCCTGTTTATCTATTTTAGTTTAGAAACATGGAACTCATTCTACCTTGAATCCATCACAGTGTTTAGTTTTCTTTTTCTCTGAAGATTTTGTCTTTGTTGTCTTACTCAGATCCTGATTTTGGTCCATGATTGAACCTCAGATATGTAAATGGTTTTAATTGTTGTAGATGATTCTTTCAAAATGATCACCTGTTCAAGGAAGAAAAAGTATATTTTATTTTACTTTAACAATATGCAATTTAGAAATAAGAAAAGCAGCAAGGTCAACATCAATCAATCATTCACTACTATTCATGCAGGGCCTACTATGTCATGATCACTGGTCTAGGTTAATGCCAGACACAAAAGGAAGAAAGACACGCATAAAGCCCTAGCCTAATGAGATCATAATTTAGTTAGGGAAATAAATTTATGGAAAGGAATTGGAAACAAGTAAATGAGATAATATAGAATCACACAATAGTTTATATGAATAAAAATTTTAAATTACAGAAATTAAAATTCTGATATTTTCTATCTATAATATATTATAAGATTTATAAAAGCAAATATATGTTTAATTCATCTTTATAGTTTTACAAAGTGCCAAACAGTGCTTTGTACATAGTAGTTACTCAAAATAAGTAGAAAAATAATGTTATGAATTGTAATTAGAATGGCCTAAGATGGTTTCAGAGAAGAGGTACCTTTGGAACCAGGCTTGAAAAGCAGGTAGACTTTAGATTTGTTAAAAAGAACAAAGGATACTCCAGGTACCTCTCAGAGAGACTGGCCATGTCACCGTTATGGTCTTACTTTATTTTAATCATGTTCATTTATCTTTCAAGAGAAAATACATGCATATAGTTGAAAATGCAAATAAAAAAACAAATATTCTTCCTCTAACCTTGGTTCCCTTATCTAGAAATATGATATACATTTTTAATTAAATATGTAAAATTTTCCTTTTTTAACACAGATGGCAGGATACCATCAACACTGTTCTTTGCCTTTTTCCCCAACGGTATATACTTAACTTCACAACAAAGGACCTCCTCATTTTTCTTGTAGTGTCAGGGTATTTTGTCATCCATAATATATTTAACTAGTTCTATGTTGATAAGTATTTAGTTTGTATCTAATTATTTCATATTAGAAAATTTTCTTAATATGTCATATGCTGTTTTATTTATGTGTGGTCATATCTGTAAGATAAATTCCTAAAAGTGGAGTTTTGGGGTCAAAGTGTAAGAGAAATTATAGTTTTGAAAGTTATTAAGCCCTTATTTTAAAGACTAGTAAAATAAATCAACTTTTTGCTTTGATTCACTCTTTTATATGGAATAGTGGGTTCTTCACTGAGGTTTAAAAATGTATTCTAGTTCATACATATGTGCATAATACATAATATATATCTAAGTTATTCATATATGCAGACACTCATAAGCATAGATATATGTTTTTAATGGAGCATTAATTATACAATATGTTTAACATGTCATATATACAGTTGATTCTCATTATTTGCAGTAGTTATGATTTGTAAAGTTTCTGGGGACACTGAATTGGCAAATACTGAATCATTTTTCCTAGAGGAGATAGAGGGTTAGGTGCCTGCCTCACTCTGGTCACAACATTGTCCCCAATTGATCAATACATAACCTTGTTTTATGTATGTTTCTGTTTAAAGGCACTTTATTTAATATATACTGTTGAGTTATTAACATTGAATTAGTGGCCAATGGCACCGTAGTTCCTTCCGGAGGGAAGCTTATACAGTACATGTATTTTTTCCATCAGGCACTCTTGCATGTAGGAACCCTGGACAGCACCTCAGCACTATGTTCGGGGTCCATTTTAAACAGTAAACTCAGCAGCACAAAGCACAAAAATGCAAAAAATGTGGCACCAAATAGACCATTAGAAGAACATTTGTTTGCAGTATGTAAGCTGAAACACAAAGGCAGAGCATCACCTCAGCTGGGAATGTGGCAACCGAAATTTTGTGCCACTCTGGGCATTCAAGTAAATGACCATGAAAGCCCAACAGTATTGATTTTGGTGTCACAAATACATTTGAGTGAGGGGGCAAATTTGTTAATGCAGAATCTGTGGCTAATGAGGATCAACTGTATATTTTATTCATTAATTTTTTTCAACAACAATTTAATTCTCTATATTATAAACATATAAAGACCATGAATATATGGTGCATTTAATGGATAGTATATAAATGTGAATAATAAATATCCAAGCATATTATCACTTGTGTATAAGTGAGTGTATATAAACATATGCATGAACGCAGAAACCCATACCTATGTACATCGAAATGAACCTCAATTATTCCATTTTTTTGTGTGTGTTTTATACATGCCTATATCTGAGTATGTTCAGTTCCTGGGTAGGATGGAGTGAGGAGGAAATCAATAGTTTGGTGGTCTCAAGGTCATACGCAGACCTTTGATAAATTTTATGCTAGTTTTTCCACAAATACCTCCTTCTATTTCTTCATTTAAATGTTAGGACATCTTTTTTTATTGTTCTATCAATTAATCCTATAATTGCAAATCTCTGTATGACTTGCAAAGTGGATAGTCTTCCTTTAGCTTTAGACTTTTTTTTTCTTTCTAGTAAACAAATATTCTTAAAGGCTGGAAGGTTATTGTCTCACCACTCCTAGCTTTGTTTATTTCAGTCGATTAAATTCTGGCTGTCCTGTCTCCTAGCCTTCTCTCTATCCTATATAGATCATACTCATCCTCAGAATCATTCAAAGATCCTCCATCTTATACAAAATAAGGTTTATCCTTCCTCTTTGAGGGTCTTCACAACCTAAACACCATCCTTCTTTTAGCCTTATTTCCCAAGACAACCATAAACACCTGCAGATATGTGGCACCACTATCCCAAAAAGAAAGCTCTTTGCTCTTCTGTATGTTTCTTTTCTATCTATAATGTCCTTGCTCATCCCTGGGTTGCAACGCTGCTCCAAATCTTACCTCTTTGACATTTTCCCAGTTATCCCCAGTTGAAATAACTTCTCCCACACGACTGTACCGCTGGAGAATATACCTGTATAGTCATTACTTTTCTCTGTATTTCCCCCTACTTTCTATGGTAACTATTCCATATCTCTCTTCTATGTCTTGGAATGAATTATCCAGCAAAAAATTAGAAATGTGAGTACTTTATTCCTTATTTCTCACCTTAAATTATAACAATTATCTATAAAGTAACCAGGAAGTTGAAATATCAACTTAGGCTTGACTTAGTACCATACTTTCTAATTCATCATGGTATTTTAATTAAGCCTTATTTGCAGGCATTTAACATATTTTTTCTGGGTTGCAAATAATTGATATATATATATATATATATATACACACACACACACACACACACACACACACACCCACACACATATACATATATATATATGTATGAATTTGGGAACACAATATATTTATAAGACAAAGCCACAAGCATTTGGATGTAGCACTGTATCTCTTCCCTGAATAGAACAGGTAGGTTCTGCCCAGTTTGATTAATGTGAAGTGGGGAATAGAATCTTACCAGCCTCTATTATCTGTGTTAAGCCTTTTCTATTCAAGGGATCACAGCAAATCACTGCAGGCCAAGTGACCCAGTGTCTAGATGTGCTTATGGAACTGAGGAGGAACAAGGGAAAACAGCATTTACTAATTTCTTAGACATTTGCTGGGGAGATTTCCCCCACCCCCACCTTACTTTGACAAGAAAAATATTGTCTTATAATTGTCTTACAAAGGCAGACACCTTACTGAATAAGAGAAGGAAACTAATATTTATTGAGTCCTTAGTTCATGCCAAGAACTGTGCTGAAAATATTTTTTTTTCTCATTTAATTAGAGATAAAATCTCCTTTTCCCTTACCCTGAGGAAAGCTTGAGTTGAAACAAGGAGAGTAGAAGTGGTTAAGTCACTTTGAGACACGTTCTATTTGTTCATGTTTGTCAAATAACTCTTTCCCTCTGCCCCCGTTATCCAGTAAGATGAAATCAAAGAAATAGGGAGTCTAGTTTAATAATTCTATGTAGTGGATGAAACTAATTGTCTTGCAGCATATTTTAAGACGGTAACTAGAGGTCCATTGTTTCATCCTTGAAATTCCACTTGTCTAGGAAATAATAGGAACAGGATTCAAACTTTATTTTTAAATTTATAAATGTGTGATTTTCTGTTATTTATCTTTAAGAGTATATTAACCTAAGGTTCATCTATCTCCAGAAGGGATATTTATTAGGTTTTTAAGGACTAAGAACATAAATGTGAAGAAAACAGCATAATATTTGTAATATTTATCATGACCATCAAAACATTTTTCCCTGAAATTTGTGAAAATTTCTTAGATAGAAGAACTGTTGAAAGTAGAAGATCTCAAAGGTTCTTACCTGAACTTAGAATCCTATAGCAACTGCAGCAAGTCCGTCCTTTATCTGTTAAAGGCCCTCCTTAAATATTTAGTTGACTTTTTTCATCAGTTCAATGATGATTAACCATCTTATTAGGTAATTGTCCTAGGCAAATAGAAAAAAATTACCTAGCTAATTCTGGGAGTTCACTTCAGACTTCTGGATTTTAAAGAATATTTAATAATTTCTCAGAATTTGCTCATTATTGTATGGTAATATTTAACAAACTTTGTTTCTGAGAATGACTTTTACTTATTTATTCAATTAAATTGGTTGCATGAGGTTTTTTTCTTTAAACATACAAATAGAACAGATTATCCAAGGTAGTTAAAATTCTTCCAAATGGAAAAGAATCCAAGACATTTTTTTAAATGTGCCTTCAGGATACAATTGCATTCAAAAGATACACTATACCCTCTTTGCTTGGTACCTGGGTACAGTTCTAATATGTGTATGGCTACTGGATGTCCCACATGGAATATTAATAATAAAATGCCAATTAACTACAAGATAGGTACAAGATTTGCATATCAAATTTCTTTCATCAAAGTCTTAGGAAAGAAAGTCCACATAATTTCCTTTTATTGACTTGGTTTTTAGAGACTCAGTTGAAAGTTGTCTTGAGTAGGGATGAAGTTTAATTAACCAATTCAATAACTTAAACATTTTTGACTCTGAATCATACCTCAGTCATTGGGCTCTGTTCTAAAAGTGTACTAATGTAAATAAAGTACATACGCTTCTGTCATGAATATATATAAATATATGTATACGTATATATGACAAAGTAAGGATGCATATGTGAAAACATTGTTACCCTTTGTCACTCACTAGACAATTGTTTCTACAGTTGCAGCAATATATGTTTAATTTCTGTCTCAGTTATTTGATAGATTGGTTCTATTCCTGATTAATTCTTAAAAAACGTTGGAATTGTGGGAAGAATCAAAGAGTGTGGAGGGGCAAAAGGATTCGGAAATCCGAGGAACATTGAAATGTAGACCTGGTCAGGAAAATCAGGGCAGAGATTACCAAATTACTCTTCTGCTGAATCAGAACTACTGGCAAGTTTTTGTCAAAATAACAACCCAGCCCCACGCCCAGGAGATTCTGACTTTGTAGGCCAGAGACTATGCTTTTTGAAATAAGAACTTTTAATTTTTTTCGCATACCACCAGATTTTGAGAACACTTATAGCAGAGATACAGAACATTTTCCATCATTTTTAAAGAACTTTCTTTATTCAGAGTGGGAACAGTTTGGGAGTTCTCATGATAATGGTTTTCTCCTCAAATATCCATTCCATCCAAGACACATTAACTTGTTTTGAGACAATATACACATAGAATGAAGATAAAACAGTACAAATTAACTGAGAACCTTTCTAATCCCTGAACTAAAGCTGTCAGTGGTGAAACTCTGGAATGTTTTCAGAGGTCAAAGAGCATTTTCTGCGCCCTTTTTTCTTCCTGATTAAGTAAATTAGATTGCTGTTGTGCGACTTATGGGAAGATGAGAGTGGTCAGAGTAAAGACATTGCAACAGTTGTTTCAAGATCAATATTATGCTAACAGCCATGGATCAATACAATTGCAAAATTTGTGTAAAACAATCTGTTGATATTTATTCCGGGGATAATCATCACAGTTCTGATGAAATATTATGGTCATTAAAGTCAAATAAACTTTGATGCAAATATGTCTCTGTTTCTTGCCAGCAGTATAAATTTAAGGAGATTATTTAATCTCTCTAAGTATCAATATCCTCACCTATAAAGTGGGAAATCAATATTTGGGGTAAGAATTTAGTGTATGTCAAGTGCCTTATACACTTCCTGATACATTATAGATTCAATACCTAATTAAATTCATAGTATGATATTTGTATATTACCATTTTTTAAAGCAGTTAGCTTTTACTAAATGAGTAAAAATAAACTCTCTCAGATATGTGCCCAGAAGTTTTTTGTCCTAGAGTTCTCAGCTGGGTGCCACAGGCACACCTCAAGAAGGATCTTTCAGGCTTAGAGCGAACTTGCCTTTGCCTGCCCATCACACTTCCCTTGACGGTGGTCAGGAGGTAGCTCCAGAAATCTGCATGCTACAGGAAAGAACCTCCATGTCTCCATATCCATCAATGCTCAAAACTCTCACATCATCATTACTAATATTTTTTAAAATATCAATATATTTAGGTGTTAAAGTGTAGCTTTTTACATGGATATATTGAATAGTGAAGTCTGGGCTTTTAGTGTACCCATTACTTGAACAGTGTGCACTGTACCCATTAGGTAATTTTTAACCTTCACCCCCTTCCCACCTTTTGGAGTCTCCAATGTCTGTAATTCCACCCTGAGTGATCATACATACCCATAGCTTAGTTCCCACTTATAAATAAAATATGCAGTATTTGTCTTTCTTTTTCTGAATTGTTTCACTTAAGATAATGGCCTCCAGCTTCATCCAAGTTACACAAAAGACATTATTTCATTCTTTTTTGTGACTGAGTATACATACCAAATTTCTTTATCCACTCATCAGTGGATGGACACTTAGTTTCATTCCATATTTTTTGTTATTGTGAATTATGCTGTTATAAATATACCAGCACAGGTATTTTTTTGATATAGTGATTTTTTTTTTCCTTTGGGTAGTAGTGAGATTGCAGGATTAAATGGTAGATCTGCTTTTAGTTCTTTGAGAAATATCCATACTGTTTTCCATAGAGGTTGTAGTAATTTACATTCTCACCAGTGTAAAAGCATTCTTTTCACAACATCTGTGCCAACATCAATTGCTTTTTGAGTTTTTAATAATAGCCACTCTGTGGTTTTAAATTTTTCTGATGATCAGTGATATTGAGCATGTTTTCATGTTTTTTGGCCATTTGTATATCTTCTTTTGAAATGTGCCTGTTCATGTTGTTTGTCCATTTTTTAATATGGTTATTTGTTTTTTCTTGCTGAGTAGTTTCAGTTCCTTGTAGATTCTGGATATTTATTCTTCATCAAATGCAAAGTTTGTGAATATTTTCTCCCATTGTGTAGGTTGTCTATTTACTCTGTTGATTATTTTTAGTTTAATCAGTACCATTTGTTTATTTTTGTTACATTTGCTTTTGCAGTCTTAGTTATAAATTCTTTGCCTAGGCCAATGTCCAGAAGAGTTTTTCCTAGGTTTTCTTCTAGAATTTTTACTGTTTCAGGTCTTTAATTTAAGTCTTTAATCTATCTTGAGTTAATTTTTGTATATGATGAGAAGTAGGGGTTTAGTTTAATTCCTCTGTATATGGCTATCCAATTTTCCCCAAACCATTTATTAAATAGGATATCCTTTCCCCCAGTGCACGTTTTTGTCTGTTTTGTCAAAATTAGTTGTTTGTAGGTTTATGGCTTTATTTCTGGTTTCTCTATATTATTTCATTGATCTATGTGTCTGTTTTTATGTCAGTAACATGCTATTTTAGTTACTATATACTTTTAGTATAATTTGAAGTCGGGTAATTTGATGTCTCCAGTATTGTTCTTTTTGCTTAGGATTGCTTTGGCTATGCAGGCTCTTTTTTGGTTCCATATGATTTTTAGGATTGTTTTTTCTAATTCTGTGAAAAATAACATGGGTGTTTTGACAGGAATTGCACTGAATCTGTAGATTGCTTTGGGAAGTATGTTCATTTTAACAATATTGATGCTTTCAATCCATGAGCATGGGATATTTTTCCATTTGTTTGTGTCAGCTATAATTTCAGCAGTGTTTTGTAGTTCTTTTTATAGAGTTCTTCATCTTCTTTGTTAAATATATTCTTAGGATTTTTTTTTGTTTTGTTTTGTTTTGTTTTTTTGCAGTTATTTTAAATAGGATTGGGTTCTTGATTTTATTCTCAGCTTGGTTGTTATTGGTGTATAGAAATGCTACTGATTCATGTATGTTGATTTGGTAACCTGAGAATTTACTGAATTCGTTTATCAAATCTAGAAGTCTTATGAAGGAATTGTTAGGGTTTTCTAGTGATAAGATGACGTCCTCAGCAAACAGAGATAATTTGACTTTTTCTTTTCTAATTTGGATGTTCTTTATTGATTTCTCTTGCTTGCGTGCTCTGATTAGGATTTCCAATACCATATTGAATAGAAATGGTGAAAGTCGGCATCCTTGTCTTATTTCAGTTCTTAGGAAGAATGCTTTCATCTTTTCCCTGGTCAGTATGATGTTGGCTGCGGGTTTGTCATAGATGGGTTTTATTATTTTGGGGTATGTTCCTTCTGTGCCTAGTTTGCTGAGGGATTTTATCATGAAGGATGTTGGATTTTATTGAATGCTTTGTCTATATCTATTAAAATGATCATATGGGTTTTTTTTAATTCTATTTATGTGGTGAATTACGTTTATTGACTTGTGTACATTGAACCATGCTTGCATCCGTGGTATAAAACCTACTTGATCATGGCGTATTATCTCTTTAATCTGCTGTTGGATTTAATTTACTAGTATTTTGTTGATAATATTTGCATCTATGTTCATCAAGGATATTGGACTGCAGTTTTCTTTTTTGTTGCATCCTTTCCTGGCTTTGGCATCAGAGTTATATTGGCTTCGTGGAATGAATTAAAGAGGAGTTTCTCCTCAATCTTTTGGAAAAGTTTCAGTAGGATTGGTACCAATTCTTTGAATGTCTCGTAGAATTCAGCTATGAATCCGTCTGGTCCTGGGCTTTTCTTTGTTGTTGTTTTTGGGAAAATTCAAATTACAGATATAATCTTATTACTAATTATTGGTCTGTTTAGGCTTTCTATTTCTTCCTGATTCAAGCTTGGGAGGTCATACATTTCCAGGAATTTATTTATTTCCTCTAGATTTTCATATTTGTAGATGTAGAGATGTTCATAGTGGTCCTGGTCTCAGATCATCTTTTGTATTTCTGTAATATCAGTTGTATGATCTCCTTTTTCATTCTGATTGAACTTATTTGAAGCTCCTTTCTTCTATTCTCAGTTAATTTGACTAACAGTCTGTCAATTTTGTTTATATTTTCAAAGAATCACCTTTTCATTTTATTGATCCTTTGTAATATTTTGGTTTCTATTTTGTTTAATTCTCTGTTGATCCTGGTTCTTTCTTTTCTTCTGCTAGCTTTGGATTTGGCTTGTTCTTGTTTTTCTAGTTCCTTGAGGTGTGCTATTGTGTTGTTATAATAATTTGTAATCTTTCAATCTTTTTGACATAGGCATTTAAACTTTCCTCTTAGCACTACTTTTGTTGTATCTGAGGATTTGATATGTTGTGTCACTATTTTCATTTCTTTGAAAAACTTCAATTTGCATTTTGATTTCATCATTGACCATAAGATCATTCAGGAGCAGGTTGTTTAGTTTATATGTATTTGTATAATTTTGAGAGTTCCTTTTAGAATTGATTTCTAGTTTCATTCCACTACAGTCTGAGAAGATACTTTATGATTTTGATTTTTAAAAATTTATTCAGATTTGCTTTTTGGCCTAACATATGATTTATCTTGAAAAATCTTGCATGTGCTAATGAGAAGAATATGTATTCTGTTATTATTGGGTAGAAAGTTCTGTAAGGGTCTGTTAGGTTCATTTGAGCTAGAATCCAGTTTAAGTTGAATGTTTCTTTGTTAATTTTCTGCCTTGATGATCTGTCTAGTGCTGAAGTCCCCTACTATTATTGTTGTCTATCTCTTTTCTTGGGTCTAATAGTACTTGTTTTATGAATTAGGGTGCTCCAGTGTTGGGGGTGTGTGTGTGTGTGCACGCGCGCACACACACACACACACACACACATATATAGCAAGAGAGAGAGAGAGAGAGAAAGAGAGAGAATTAACATATCTTCTTGTTGAATTGATCCCTTTATCATTATATAATGACCTTCTTTGTTTTTTTTCTGTTATTGATTTAAAGTCTGCATATCTGATATAAATATAGGTACTCCTCCTCATTCTGGGTTTCTATTTGTATGGAATATTCTTTTTCACCACTTTACCTTGAGTCTATAAGAGTCTTTATCACTTTGCTATTTCCTTTCCATTTTCCAGTTTTTCACCTCAGAATCCATAGTTTTGAATCTTATATCAAAAGACTCTATCATTTATTCCTCTTCTTGTTGGAATCATCTACCAACACTTGAGTCACTCTAACTCATTCCATAACAATTTTAGCTTTTTGTTTAAAGCCAATCTCCCAAAAATACTAACACTATTTTAATTATTGGTTATTTCAGTGATCATGAAGAGAATTCTCTTTATTCTCTGGCTACTTGTTTTTTAACCATTTTTTTCTCCAATGATTTGGCTTCTACACACTCCTAATGACATATTCTAGACTTTGTCACACCAACAACTGCAAACACGTCTTAATATTAGTTCCAAGGATTGGAGCACCACTCATATCTTCCTAGTTCACACTCAGTAGTACCCTGGATCCAACAATGCTTCCACTGACCAGGATATATAATCCATAGATTGATTTTTCCAGAGATCTCACTATTCCTTATCTCTCTCATGTCCTCATTTCTCTCCGCATCTGGGTTAAATTTTATGGTTATGGCAATCACTCTCTTCTGTAACTTCACGTCATTTTTACTCTCTTACATCATTTTAATTGCTTGACAAAGCCACAACCTTGATTAAATTCAACTGTCAAGCTACTCTGCCCACTCACCCCTGGAGCTGAAAGTATCTGAAGAAAAACCCTCTACCATGCTGACTTTAAATTTATGAACATGAAGCTTAAAAATGTCCTTTTATTTTGTCTGGAGATCATACTGCATTTTTCTAATTCATGTCATTTCACTTTCTGAGTAACTATTTTGTACAATAATGTCTAAAAGAGATGAAGGTAAAAATTTAACATATCCTGTCTTATGTCCACCTTTAGCTGATGACCTACTTCACTAACAAAAATGAAGAAGCCTTCCAAAAGCTCCTTCTACCACATCTATCTATGTAAAGCACCTGTACCACATGTTCTGCCTTGATAAACTCTCCATGTTTAAACTAAGGCCAACCTCCATTTAGGTACCAGATTGCCTCCTCTCCCTAGGTTTGCAAGGATATCAATTTTCCCTTTCTAAAGAAATGTTTCCCAGCAGCATATCAGCATACTGCCACTTTCCCATCTTCCAAAATCCAACTTTTGATCTCATTCCTTTTTCAGATATTGCTGTGCTATTATATACATTAAAAAAAAAGACTCATCTCTTATTATTATTTTCAATTTCTTTCCTCACATTCTCTCTTGAGCACACTCCTGTAAGGCTTTTTCCCCCAAATTTCCACTCAAACTACTCTTGCCTAAGACATAAATTAACTAAATGCTACATGAATGGTCCTCATCTGACTCAAACTATCAGCAGCATTTTTTTTTTTTTTTTAGAGCTGATCATTCCCTATCCCTGGTAATATTTTCCAGGACACTGTCCTTGGTCATTTTCCTTCTAACTCACCAACTTCTCCATTTACACCTCATTTACTAAATCCTTTATATATCTTTGGCTTCTTAATTGAAAAGTCTCAGGACACAAACTTTTTTTGTGTATGTGATCTCATCTATTCTTATGTCTTTAAATATCATCTATATATTAACAACTTCAAAACTTTTATTTCTGGCCAAGTCCTTACTCCTGAAATCTATATTTATCCATTGCCTCCTCACTATGTCCCTGTATATATGTAATAGGCATCTCATAATTAACATTTTCCAGACTGGTCTCCTCATCTTCCCTTCCCAAATCTCTCCTCCTGGAATAATCCACATTTCAATACATTGCAATTCTCTCCTTTTAGTTGCACACAAACAGACACTCACACACACACACACACACACACACACACACACACACACAGTTGGAATCATTCTTACTTCTCTCTTGTTCATATAAGGATCTAATTTTAAAATATATACAGAATTGTACTACTTCTCTTCACCTTCATAGTGATAGCTATGGCTATCACTCTGGTCCTGAATTATTGCAATGCCCTCCAACTTGTATCTCATCTTGTCTCCTGATCACTCACCACCCCTCTTCCCCAACCTCACTCCCCAGTTAAATTTCAACACAGCAGCAGAGTCATCATGTCAAACAAGTCATATCATGTCAATGCTCTACTCAAGTTCCCCAGTGGTTTCCCAAGTCACTCGGCATAAAATCCAAACAATAGCCTTAAGGCCCTATAAGATACAGATCCTATATTAAGGATCTTTGCTCTCGTTACTCTGGAATAAACATCAGTTTTTCTCATTATTCATCATACTATCAATTTTACTCACATATTTTGTTTATTGCCAGCCTTTCCCTGCCTCAACAACCATAAATTGACACCACAGAGTTAAGCTCCAGAAAACTGAGGATGGGTTTTTGTCTTTTTTGTTCACTATTGTATCCTCAGTCCCTGGTATACCTAGTGGATACTCAATAAATATTTTTTAAATGAATAAATAAATGAAAATTCTATTTTAAAAAACTTCTAGCAACCTAGTGATGTTAAAAGTGAAAACTTAAGTTGGAATAATATTTTAAAATGGTAAAGAAGCCATCTATAATTGTATATAAGCAGTCATCCAATCATCAATGGGTGTGATAAAAAAGTTGAAAACAGTCAATCCATTTCATTTAAATAGTCAGACATGACACTGATGCACACAACATGATAAAATTCTCTAAGAAAATTGTCTTCAAAATCTTGCAATATCTTTCTAGCTGTCTTAGAATAAATACTCAATAAATACTCAAGTCCTTTCAAGAATCTATAGAATTTGTTCTCTGGTTATTCCTCCAATAATATTTTCTACAATTTTCCTACTCAGCCATTACTTCCCAGCAACACAGGCCTTCTTAATATTTCATAAACATTCCAGTTATAGTCCTTCCTCAAAACGTTTGCACGTATTCTTCCTCTTACTTGGAATACTTTGACTCCAGATGTCCATTTCTCACCTCAGTCATTTTTCTGCTCAACCGTATATTGTAGAAATTCAATAAATATTTTAAATGAATGAATCCACTATGCCTTCAAGAACTCATCTCTTCTTCTACCTTATCTTTTAATGCTCTAGCTCAGTGGTCTTCAATGTGTGATATACATTCTCTTAAAGAAATGAGAAAGATTTACAAAGGATACGTAAGCACAAATGTGTTGAAAAAGTTAACAGCTTCATAGAAGAATAATTGATACACAGTAAACTGCAGATACAAGAAGTGTGCATTAATGAGTTTTGACATATGCATTCACTCATGAGACAAAGTTAATATAATAGTCACCTCCAAAAGTTTTCTCCTATCACTTTCTACCACTCTCCACCTCAGACTCAACCACTAGACTGATTTCTATCACTACAGATTATACACTGTATAGAATTTTATGTTAAGGTAATCAAACAGTAGGTACTCCTTTTTGTTTGACTTCTTTCAGTCAACATAATAACTTTGAGATTTGATCATGTTGTGTATCAATAGTTCATTCCCTTCAATGCTAATTGGCATTTTCCTATAGGAATGTAGCACAATTTATTTATCTACTCACCTGTTTATAGACATTTGGGTTGTTTCCAGTTTGGGGCTATTACAAATTAATATGTTATAAACATTAGTTTATAAGTCTTTGTGTGGACATATGCTCTCATTTGTCTTTGATAGATACCTACTAGTAGAATGCTTGGGTCATATGGGAGGCATATGGTCAAGTTTTTAATGAATTTCCAAATTTTTTACTAATGCAGTTGTATTATTTTACATTCTCAGCAGCAGTGTATGAAATTTCAGTTCCTTACATCCTCACCAACAGTTGATATGAATAGTCTTTTTAATTTTAGTCCTTCTACATGTGCAGTGGTAACTCAGTGTACTTTAAATTTAATGTTCCTTAATGACTAGTGATATTAAGTATTTTGTCATGTGCTTATTTGCTGTTCACATATCTTTTTTTTTTTCTGAAATGTCCACTCAAATATTTTACCCAGTTATTTGAAGATGTTTGTCTTATTATTTAGTTGTAAGCATTCTTTATGTGTCTTCAGACAAAATCTTTGTTGGATATATGTTTGTAAATATTTTCAAAAGCAAAAGTTTAAAATTTTGATAGACTCCAATGTATTAATTTTATCTTTACACTCTGTCCTTTTTGTGTTTTATGTAGAGAGTTTTTTGGGGTACAGTTTGTATTGCCAAAATCAAAGTCAGTAAGATTTTCTCATTTTATTCTAAAGGTTTTTAATTTTTAGTTAGATCATTTAGGTCTATGTTCCATTTTGAGTTGGTTTTGGTGTGAAGTAAGAGGCAAGAGTCAAGTTTCATTTTGCCAATTGCTATTCAATTAATTCAGCATCATTTGTTAAAAAGATTACTTTCCCTATTAACTTAGAATATTTGTAAAATATCAATTAAACATAAATGTTTGTGTCTATTTCCATACTCTATTCTGTTGCACTGATTAATATATCTATGTCAGTATCATTCTATCTTGATCACTGTAGCTTCATAGTAAGTCTTGGAATTAGATCTTATATGTATTTCTACTTTGTTCTTCCTTTTCAAAAACATGGCTATTCTAGGTTCTTGGTATTTCCATATGAGTTTTTAAAATCTGCTTCTCAATTTCTGAAAAAAAATTCACTGAGATTTTGATAGGTTTGCACTGACTCTATAGATGACTTTTGGTAGAATTGGCATCTTAGTAATATTGAGTCGTAAAATCCATGAACATGGCATATCTTTCCTTTCTTTAAGTCCTCTTTAATTTCTCTCAGCAAAGTTTTGTAGTTTTCAGTGTACAAATCTTGCACATATTTTGTCAAGTTTATCCATAAGCATTTCATATTTTTGATAGGAATTATATTATTATAATTTTAATTTCTGATTGTTTATTGATAGTACACAAAAATAAAATTATTTTTGTATATTGAACTTGTATCCTGAAATTTTATTATACTGATTTATTAGTTTTAGTAGATTTTTAAAAATATATTTCTTAGGATTTTTAATGTAGATTCTCACATTGTATAAAAATAAAGATAATTGCTTTCTTTTTTTCCAATTTGAGTGTGTTTTTTCCCTTTGTCTTATTTCCACTATCTAGGACCTCTCATGTCTTCTCCATACTACCAAATCACAAAATAGTGAGAGCAGGCATTCTTCCCTTGTTCTTAATCTCAGGAAAGAAAGTTTCCAGTCTTCAAAAATTAAATACAATGCTAGCTATTGGTCTTTGTAGATGTAGATTGAGAAAATTCCATTCTATTTCTAGTTTTCTGATAATTTTTTGTTCATTTGTTTGCTTTTTGATCATGAAGGGATGGTTTAACATTAAAAAATCACTCAATGTGATTTTTTTCAGCAGAAAAAGGGAAAAAACCTTAAAATTATATTATCATCTCAAAAGATGCAGAAAAGGCATTTGAAAAAATTCATCCGCTTATAAAAAACACTTGCAAACTATAAATGGAAAGTAACTTTCTTCAGGTGATAAAGAGTATCCACCCAAAAACTCTACAGAATTATCATACTTTTTAGTATTTTCACTGAGCATCAATGTCTTAATGAATAGAGTTAAAATGGAGGAGTAGATAGATTTGGAAGTCCAATGAAGTAGTAGAAACGGTATACTGAGGGTAATTGAGGAAATGAGATGAAGAAAAGTGGAAATTTAATTTATTATTTTGGAGCAGTTCCAGACAAAGACAAATGCCCAAAAGTGGTTACAGGATAGGATGATTAAAGCGAAATGGAGAAGTACGTTTTTCCATCTCTCAACAAGGCATAGCAATTCTACTCAAGTCTGTCTGTGTTGAGTCTTTAGAGCAGTGCTGTGCAATAGGACTTTCTGGGATGGTGAAAACGTTCTATAATGACACTCTCAAATACAGTATCAACTAACTCCACATAGCTATTGAGCACTTCAATATGACTAGTGTGATTTAGGAACTAAATTTTTAGTTTAATTTTATTCACTTAGTTTAGATTTAAATAGTCACTAGTAGCCAGTGGCCACCATATTGCCCAGCATAACTTCAGGTTATCAATCTGCACCATGGCTGAGATGTCCCTCATGTCACAAATCTCACTAATCATTCCTAACTAACTTTAGTCTAACTTATTCCAAGTCCTGAAATACAAAATCATTAGGCCGTTAAAAAATAAAGAGCATAGACAATGCTTTATTACTACCGTTTTCTTATAGCTTCCCCCTTTTTCTTTTTCTCTTCTTCATTTTCTCTTCTCAGGGTCAACCACCAAGCACAATGTAAGAAACATTATAATCACTCAATACATTGTAGCTATTTTAATAAGTTTTTTCAAAATTATAGATAGTACTGCAACGAACATATTTATATGTAAATATTTGAATACAGCTTTGATTATTTCTATAGTAAACCATCTTAGACTTGAAATTACTGATTCAAAGAGGGTAAACTTTCTAAAGTTCACTTTTCAAATTGCTTTTCAGAAAGATTTTTATCAATAACAATCCTTTCATGCAAATTGCAACTCTTAACTCATATCTACCAGTTATATGTATTTTTAAATTTTAAACAATTAGTTGTAAAATGGGATCTCATTCTTGTTTCATTTTGCATTTATTTCATTGAAGACCACATTCATGCTAATTTCACAGGACTTTGTGACAGAGTCTTCTCATATATTTGATATAATACAGATTTTTCTTTCCTTAACTCTCGTTAGTTCTCCTGGGATCAAACTCAGAATAATATTTTTTTGTACTCAAATGGCAAAAATGTGTGTTCTCTTGAATAGCATCAATATAACATTGGTTTTCGCTAATAGAAATTCTAATTAGCTTACAGTTTTCTGATATATTTTAAATGCTACAAATAAAAAATAATTTTTTCCGAGAAATTCCAACTTTAATAGAGAATTCTCAAGTTATTTGTTCTCACGTGACATAACAAAGACCAGTCACTTTCCCCCAAATTGTCTTTGGAGCAACAGAATACTCCTGTCCTCAATTAGTGCTAATCAAGTTATCTCCTGAAATAATGGTTGTGACCATACCTTGTTGGATCATCTTGCCTATTTTCCTCAAGACTCTCTCAATATATTCTGTGTCCTGCAGACTTCTTTAAGCCTTTTAAGGTCCTCAAAGACGATTTTAGATTTATAGCTGTGTTGAATCCTGACTGTGCCCCCTCCAAGGTTGAGCAATTTATCTACCCTCTCAGCCTCGATTTTATCATCCGTAAAATGGGAATTCTGATACTAAGACTGCTATAAAGATTAATACAATTTTTAGAGTGTTTCATATGTAATCAAATTATGGATCTTCAGTCTGACCTTGAAAATCTACTTGGTAAGTATAGGTCTTCCTCTAGTGCATCTGAGGGACTCTGTGACTGCATTCATACTAAATGTCCTCAGGCTTTCTTTCCTAACCCAACTTTTTCTTTCATCCAGTCTTTTCTGGTTTGTACAGGGCTAAAAGAATGCAGACGGTGTTGGATTGCGAGCTCGTGGTAGCTGAATAGGATGCCTCACTAGGGTAGTCTCTGTCTTAAGTCTACTTTTCTTGTAAGTATCAGGCCCCTCTTTACAGTTATGGTGGAGGAAGAAAAACATAGCACATAAGACAGCTGAAGATTAAAGATGACGGACTGCTGAATTTACTAACCCTAGTCAGAGGAGCGCCAAGGAGCCAGGAAAGAGGAAACGGAAATGCCTGGATTGAGTTTTTCAGTTGCAGAGAAACTGAGTCATCTAGCAGGCTGTACCAGGTGGCAGCTTCTTATCCACGAGTCCCCAGACCCTGTGATGGACGGCCAGTGGAGCACCAAAAGGTACCACACCCGGTCTTCCCATCACTCATCCATCACTCTCCATTCCTGTTATAACACCTAAGTTTATTGTAGACTTTTAGAAATTCAACTTTCAAGCATCTTTTAGGCACACATCATGTGCGTAAGTAGTGAGCTTACGTACATTAAAATATGAGCAATATTGTATTTAACAATATTGTTTAATCCACTGAATTCATAGAAGGACAATAACACATGTTAACATTAATTTTATTATTTTACAACCAGGGTCACTTATAGTATCACACAAAAGCACATGTAAATGAATAGTAGAAGAGCTAATACTCCAAAATTCTAACACCCAAGATCATTTGCTACTATATTCTATGTCAATTATTGCATTTCAAAGAAAAGGAGGAGTTTAAAATGAAATCTTTCTCTCTGTTCTGGCTCAATCCTAACATCATCATTAAAATGATACTTGAAGAAGGCCAAGGTGTGACTTAATTTTTTAACAGTGTTCTCTTACTGTACACAAGTAACTCAGTTTAGAAATTTCTTTAAATATAACTATGTATAAGACAATAAGGACAATTGTTCTACTAGAAATACAGCTAATATATATAAATGGGCACAAGGCAAAGTAAAGCAGGATAAGTAAATAATATAAGAAATTGTATATAAATTAAAAGGTTTAAATTAGTTTTATCATCTGCATCTTCTGTTATATGTTTAATTATATTTGTTATTGGGTATATTATCTAATGCCTAGGGTCAAAAACAAAGCAGACATTTTTTGACAGGAGAAAGAAATTACACATTTAGAACACTTTTGATTAAAATTTATTTGTTTGCAAAATGTCCGTCAACTAGGAAACATGGCTTCAAGTCATTATTTTTCTAAAGTCGTGTTTCCTTGCCTGGCCAGTAGTCGGGTTGTAGCAAATGATCACTTGTAGTACAATTTTCCTTCAGGAATCTTGCAGACACCATCGTTCTGTCTCTCTTGGTTATGAAGCTTCTATGTTTTGAAACATAATTTTTCTTTAAAATGAAAAGTACTGCAATGCTTAGGAAAATGGACACTGTGCCCAATATCACAGTCAGTCCCAGATATATGTGTCTGGAAGAAGAGAGAATCCGAGTCATAATTATTGCAACTACCCAACTTGAAACACAACGTACTAGGTAGGCAATAATATCATTCTGATGGTTTTCTTTAAGAATGCAGATTTGGTGGCTATAAAAGACCTTTCTGTGAACATTGGTAGACTATTGAAAGCACTTTATTAATATAAAGTAATTTCTTATTGCACCATCATTTTCAGTTTCTACTAATTATATATCCGGGTCCATTCTTTCTGTAAATTATTCCTTTGAACCAGATGACCATATCCCTGATTTCCTGGAACAAAATCCCAGTTTATGCAAGTGCCAGCCCAGTGTAATTTTAATAGTGCCCCCTTTCACTCTGAAAAGTGTCCAGGTTTGAGTGATAAATTACATGGCTACTCTATCCTCGAGACCTTTCCCAAATTCACTTTTATGGAAAAACTGCAGAAAGCAATGCTAAGGGGAATGGGAGCTCTCAGTTAAGAATTTAAGAATTCACCAGAGGCTTAAATCAACTTCCTCCATGAGAAGCCCACAGTTCTGCACTCTGTCAGAAGACGCTAAGGTATGGAAGAACAGGTTGAATGTTTCATTTTGGTCACACTGAAAATGCACTCTCAGTCTCTGCTTGAGTTGCATTGTCTCTACATTGAAATGAATACAGCTTTAGGAAAAATGTGAATAAAGCCTAAATTACACTCAAAGATCAGGTCCCTTTCAAAGACCAAAATAAATTTCACACACAACATCAAAGCCTATTAAACCAAACACACTTATTTGAGATGGTCTTCCCAATTCACATCCAACTTAGATGGTTCAGCACCAACTTTATTTCTCTAGAAAATGTTCAGCTTGTAAGTCTTAGAAAAAAAATCCTTCTTCCTTTTAAGCGTTTGAAGCATTGCTTTAAGCAATAAGGGACTAAATGTTTGATGAATGGAGCTGAATGACACCCTAGTGAAAAAGCCATGCCCCTCACCCCCGTGCACACTCACCCACACAGAGAAAACCTTTTACTTTTATGCATTTCAAGTACTGGAATAATTGAACATCAGTTTGGCAATAACAGCCGGACAGATTTAGAGCCAAATCCAACTCTTGCCCAGGGGGATTATATCTGACGTAAATGGTACAGTTTGGCTCAGTTTGAAAAGGAATAGAATTAAATTCAAAATGTGACCTAAATTTAAATGCTTCTGAATTTCAGGGAATTACTTACCCATTTGTGTGCATAAACTTTCAAAATTCTACTCTATTCTGGACTCTTTTGTCATATTTTTAAAATGATTACTCTCTTAAAATAAGAGTCAAGGTTAGAAATGGGGAAAAATATCAAACATTTAGCCAAATCATCACTTTATTCTATGATACAGATCACACTTTTTGATTAGACTATCCTCTACCTCATAAGAAGTGAAACTACATGAGAAATTGTGTCAGTGGCATTGTGTAACCCTGGGATACTGTAGCAGTGAGATGTGGGAATGCATTTGATTCGGTACCTGAAAGCATTCGAATCATATAATCTGCAGGATCCTCTACTTCCACATTTTTTAAATCCCCATTTGAGGCATGAAGTGTCAATCAAAACTCCAAAATATACCGGAGCTGGGATTCCTGCTGTGAGAAAAACAAATAATTGCTATTAAAAACATAGGCACATCTTTTTGGTTATGAATGATTATCCAAAAAACACTTAGTGTAATCATTACTGTTTGGGAGATGAAAGGCTGAAATGTCCAAAACCCTCTCTCTAGCTCAGTCTTTTCTCGAATGTGCCAGACTCATGCATTAACTGCCATTTGTCTGTTTACCTCCGGAAGCATGTCTCCAGGCACTTCAACTCACCGTGAGTTAACATCGTCCTCCCCAGACCTGTCCCTTTATCAGCTGCCACCCCTTTGCTAAAGTTACAAGCTTGGGTATCATCTTTGATTCCTCTCTCTCCTCTCTTTGGTCTCATGACATTTAATCTATCCCCAAATCATGCCAATTCCAGCTCCCAGGTGCAGCTTAAAGATGCTCTCTTCTCTCCATGTCCACTGTCACTACTTCTACCCTAATTTAAAGCAGCAGCCAATTCATGACTCTCTGGCTTCCTTCCTTAACCTCTCTAATCTGTTCATCATACAGATGTTGAATCATTCAATTAAGTCGATGATCTTCCCAGACATCTGCTCCAAGACAAGAGTAGCTAATTGGATATTGGGCCCCATCTCCATTTCTGGCCTCATTTTGGGCAAAATTCATTGTCTTACATTTCAGACTCCAATATTACTGGATTCTTTAAGTGCTTAAAATGTTCTCCTCTCTTGCCTGAATGTATTATAGTTTTTTTTAACCCAAATATTTCTTTCCTTTTTCTTCTTAAAACACACTCACTTTTTGAATCTCAGTTTGAATGTTTTCCTTCAGGAAAGTCTACTCTGATAGCCTAAACTACATTAATTCCTTTTATTCTATATCTGATAGCATTTGTACTTCCTTCAGAACTTTATACTCCTGTAATGGTTTGTTTAATTGTCTTTCCTGCTAGACTGTAAGCTATACAGGGGAAAGAAATGTGTTTTTCTTATTCATGCTATAAACCCTAGTAGATTCTCAATAAAAGTTTGTTGAGAATTTAATCCCTCTTTAGGGAGAAAAGATATCTCTCATATATAAACTTTAACAAAAGTATTTTCAGTTGATTTCAGTCTGCTCAAATCTCAGTTTACAGTTTTTATGTTTTAAATCGGTGATCCATTAACATCTGTTATTTAGTCTGCATAGGTTTGGGCTGTTGTTGTTTAATTAGTAGCCAATATTTAAAAGCCAGGAGATTTCATGTAAAACAACAGATGTCCAAATTCTTTTAAGAGCCGCACTATCTGGAAATCCATGGTAACATTGGCTGGAGTTGAGTAGTAGCTGCCTGCATCCCCTGTTCCTATCTTATACGCACACTTGGAGTTCACTTTCCCAGTCCGTACAGCTTTCTCTCTGCCTTCTTCACTCATTTCCATCAACTGCCTAGATTTTTTTTGCATTTGAATTTTAACCATATGTTTCTTTCTTCTGTTATAAAGTTGCTTTGTATGCTTATATTGAATAAAGTACTCTCATTAAATTATTTTTAAAGTTGTCTTAAGAATATTCATGATGCACTTAAATTTCAGAGATTATCCATTTGTTCTTTGATAACACATGGGAAATATTTCAAAAGATTTTCTATTCAAGGTGTGCCTAAATTTTGTAATTACCATTATAATAATTGATTTAATCCAGAATCATTAATGGCTGCTTAAACTTTGGGTAAAAGATTTTTGGGAAATGGAATGTTCACATAATCTCAAAATGTTGTATTACAGATTACTTATTAATTGCAAAAGGATTTTTACAATAGAAGAAACTGGTAGACACCACTTTCACCAAGACATCCAACTTAAAATTTCCAATGATGGTATAAACCGTGTGCTTCCCAATGTGATTTACTAGTCAGTACACAACATCACCTGTGTAGCATTTTCCCAAAAAACATTTTACCTGGACATACTCAAAAGCAAACAAACAGACAAATGCAAATGGTGGGATATTCTACAAAACAACTGGCTTTGTCTCTTGAAAAATGTAAATATCACTGAAGACCAAAGGAAAACAACAACAACAAAACAACACAAACACAAAGTTGAGGAATTGTTGGACACAAAAAAGATAATTAAACTTATGATCCTGATTGGATCAAAAGGAAAAAAATGCTATGGAAGACATTATTATTATAAAAGAAATTTGATGTGGGATATATATTAAATAGAATATCATACTAATGATGATAAATTTCTTGAGTGTGAGAACAGTACTGTGGTTTTATAGGACAGTGTACTTGTTTTTGCAGGAGAATATGAGCTTAGGAGTGAAGTATCAGGATGTCCACTATTCATTTTCAAAATATATGTGTGTTGAGAGAAAGAGAGGTTATATAATACAAGCATTTGCTGTAATTTTTTAAAACTATTCTGTGGGTTTGAAAATTTTCATAATAAATGGAAGAGAAAGGTGAGAGAGAATAGAACCTACAGATCAAAAGAGATTTAAGAGATATAGCACCTAGATGCAACGTGTGGACTTTGTTCAGTCCTTGATTGAAAGAAGCATTTATAAGGAAACATCTGATAATTTAAAGAATTTGAACATTAATTGGATATTTGCTAATATTAAAGAGTTATTTTTAAGATGTGATAATTAAGTTAAAAGAAGTCATTGCGTTTTAAGATTACAAGTACATACCCAACCCAAAATTTTTTTTTTTTTTTGAGACAGAGTCTCACTTTCTTGCCTGGGGCGAGTGCCGTGGCGTCAGTCTAGCTCACAGCAACCTCAAACTCCTGGGCTCAAGCGATCCTACTGCCTCAGCCTCCCAAGTAGCTGGGACTACAGGCATGT